>JAXIVJ010013314.1:0-2500 GCA_036785665.1 Chirona hameri | reverse complement strand
CTACATCGCGCCAATTCAGGACATAAGGTCGTAAATCATTAATTTTATGGTGTGCGTTATTGGTCTGCGCGTGCTCCATGGCAGTGCTGGCACTTTCAGTCGGTACGGTATATCATATATGCGCCGAATTCCTTCACCAAAAAGTCAAATATCTTCGACTGGAGAGTCTTTTCAGTCAAGAAAACTTGCAGATAGGGGTTTACCAACATGGGCTACAAAACAGCTATCTCAGTTTAAAACTAATGTTGAAGGTGAACCATTTCCTTTAACGGTCCTCTCCACAGCCTGGGTGTGAACCGGGTACGACGGGACAGCAGCTGGGACTTTCAGGATGTCCTGCAGGTTTTTGTCGCTGAGGTTTCGCAGGAGCGGTGGCTGCGTCACCTCCGCTGAGCTCCAGTCGATTAGGTTGGCGTACCCTTCAGCTCCGAAGTTGATGTCAGGAAGCTTGAAGTTCCTGACGTCTTGCGTCTCCTGTCGACACGCAGCAAGGATGAGACAGACCGCCTTCTCCCGGGTCTCCTGGTTGTCGTCATCGACCATAGTGAGCAGCAGCTGTTGTAGATGGGCCCAGTACTCGTTCCTTTGCACCACCGCGCCGGTCGGACGATGGTGCCGACACACCTCCAAATCCGCCACAGCAGCTATCGCCTCCAACACCTTGCGAGTTATCATTCCCGCCACCCGACGAACCTCCGCCTCCGCCGTGGTCGCCTCCGCAGTCGCCTCTGTTCCAGTTTCCTGGCGAAATGGTCGCCATTAGTGTGGCCCTCGAGTGGCTGGTGGAACGTCTGGACCGGAACCCGGACGACCAGGTGGTCCTTTGCACGATCAGCCAGTTGGCGCTGGCGGCCCGGAGACCTAAGACCTGGGTTGCCCGCTCAGAGTTCGCCGCTGGGAACCGTTATCTGGCGCGCCCTCCTGGCCGTGGCACAAGAGGCCGCCGGGTTTTACCTACATTGGGTACCGTCTCACCGTAACCTCGCTAGCAATGTGAGGACCAATGCGCTGGCCGGGAGGCGTCGGCGCCACCACAGGAAGATGCGGCCACGGACACCAGGACGGTCAACCGAGCAGCGGTCAGAGCCGTGCGGCCGAGCGTCACCGCAAGCTGGCCCTAGGCCTGGTATCGTGCCTTGACGGGTTCGCACGTCCCGCCACCGGTGACCGGCCTGAACCGGGCCGCGGCGGCCGACGTCCACCAGCTTCGTGCGGGCCACTGTTCTGGGTCGGCCCACTACTTACATTGGATCGGCCGAAACTCATCCCGGCAGTAACCGCAGTGCGACTCGCTCGGCTGCACGATGGACTGGTGCTTCCTCTGCAGGGAGGAGACCGACACCTCGGAGCACATCCTGCTAAGGTGTCCGGCACTAATGTGTGTCCGGCTACGCCTGCTGGGTACCATCTCGCCCAGACTAGAAGACGTGCGGAGTGATAGCGTGCGACAGCGACCCTGGCGGCCGCTGCCAGGTCCCTCCACCAGCCATTCCATTCCAGGTTTTACTGACAACAAAATCCCGAAATAACACCCTACATCTCATTTTTCGATGAAGCTATGTTTTAGGGGTAATCTGGGCCGTAGATTTACGCTGTGACATTTTCAGCCTCGCTCATCCAGCGGTTTTCGAGTTTTAGCCTAAAAATAGTGTCGAAAATAGATGGCGCTAGTGTCTGCGACCGCAAAATGTAGATGGCGCAGTGATCGAAGATGCTATTTTTGGACCTCCCAGAAAACTCGCTGGCGCTCACCAAATACCGACATTTAAACACTGATTTATCTATAAATCAACATTTTAGCTTCATGCGCCACGAAAAATTACATTCCAATATAAATCTAAGAGATCACCCCAGGCTATGACACACCCTACCCCCATGTCCCGGTATCTCCTATATATCTATTTGAGTAGTGTCCGTTTTGCACTCGAAACACAGCACGGTTTTCTCGTGTCCGTCCGCGGTTGAATTCACGTGCCTTTGTGAGCATGGAACCTCCGTCCCGGAGAATCCCCGAGAAATATTCATATTTGAGCGGCGTCTGTATTTCCGAGCTGGGAAAACACAGCCAACAATCTGTGTGTAATTTACGTGCCTTTAGGCATAGGGAACCCCCAATCCAGAGAAATTCGTTAAATTACAAGTGTGTTAAATAGCTATAGTTATGTGTCGGAGATGGGTTAGTTTTAGTTTTAGTTTGACAAGTCCGATAAGTCCGACAAGGTCGACAAGTTCAAACAAGTCCGACAAGTCCGACAAGTCCTGTTGTGAGCGCGCCCAATCGGCCCGGCGGCACAGCATGCTGCCACTGTCGGGTCACCGCGCGGCGCGCGGCCGCCCGGTGCATGCGACCTACCGCCGCAGGCGCCGGCCACCGTCCCGTGGCCAGCCGCACGCGGCACCCGATTGGTGCACTGTAAGGGTACCAGGCCTGACTGGATTACCTCATTGGCTGTTTCAGTCAACCATGTATGTGACGTCGTGCGTGTCTCCGGCATTGGAA
>JAXIVJ010013313.1:5000-37603 GCA_036785665.1 Chirona hameri | reverse complement strand
TACGGACATTAAACAGTTAACAGTTGTGTTCACCAGCCATTGTACGGACATTGAACAGCTCACAGTGATACTCACCAGCCATTATACGGACATTGAACAGCTCACAGTGATGTTCACCAGCCATTATACGGACATTGAACAGCTCACAGTGGTGTTCACCAGCCATTATACAGACATTGAACAGCTCACAGTGATGCTCACCAGCCATTGTACGGACATTGAACAGCTCACAGTGATACTCACCAGCCATTTTACGGACATTGAACAGCTCACAGTGATGTTCACCAGCCATTATACGGACATTGAACAGCTCACAGTGATGTTCACCAGCCATTATACGGACATTGAACAGCTCACAGTGATACTCACCAGCCATTATACGGACATTGAACAGCTCACAGTGATACTCACCAGCCATTATACGGACATTGAACAGCTCACAGTGATGTTCACCAGCCATTATACGGACATTGAACAGCTCACAGTGATGTTCACCAGCCATTATACAGACATTGAACAGCTCACAGTGGTGTTCACCAGCCAATATACGGACATTGAACAGCTCACAGTGATGCTCACCAGTCATTATACGGACATTGAACAGCTCACAGTGGTGTTCACCAGCCATTATACGGACATTGAACAGCTCACAGTGATGCTCACCAGCCATTATACGGACATTGAACAGCTCACAGTGATACTCACCAGCCATTATACGGACATTGAACAGCTCACAGTGATGTTCACCAGCCATTATACGGACATTGAACAGCTCACAGTGATGTTCACCAGCCATTATACGGACATTGAACAGCTTGCAGTGGTGTTCACCAGCCATTATACGGACATTGAACAGTTCACAGTGATGTTCACCAGCCATTATACGGACATTGAACAGCTCACAGTGATGTTCACCAGCCATTATACAGACATTGAACAGCTCACAGTGATGTTCACCAGCCATTATACGGACATTGAATAGTTCCCAGTGATGCTCACCAGCCATTATACGGACATTGAACAGCTCACAGTGGTGTTCACCAGCCAATATACGGACATTGAACAGCCCACAGTGATGTTCACCAGCCATTATACGGACATTGAGCAGCTCACAGTGATGCTCACCAGCCATTATACGGACATTGGACAGCTTACAGTGATGTACACCAGCCAATATGATGACATTGAAAGCTTACAGTGGTGTTCACCAGCCATTATGCTAACATTGAACAGGTTGCAGTGATGTTCACCAGCCATTATACAGACATTGCACAGCTCACAGTGATGTTCACCAGCCAATATACGAACATTGCACAGCTCACAGTGATGTTCACCAGCCATTATACGGACATTGTACAGCTCACAGTGATGTTCACCAGCCATTATACGGACATTGAACATCTCACAGTGATGTTCACCAGCCATTATACAGACATTGAACAGCTCACAGTGATGTTCACCAGCCATTATACGGACATTGAACAGTTCACAGTGGTGTTCACCAGCCATTATACGGACATTGAACAGTTCACAGTGGTGTTCACCAGCCATTATACGGACATTGGACAGTTCACAATGGTGTTCACCTGCCATTATACGGACATTGAACAGCTCACAGTGATGTTCACCAGCCATTATGCTGACATTGAACAGTTCACAGTGATGTTCACCAGCCATTATACGGACATTGAACAGCTCACAGTGATGTTCACCAGCCATCATACGGACATTGAACAGCTCACAGTGATGTTCACCAGTCATTATGCTACACATTAAACAGTTCACAGTGATGTTCACCAGCTATTATACGGACATTGAACAGCTTACAGTGATGCTCACCAGCCATTATACGGACATTGAACAGTACATGATGGATGGCTGTGATGAGCATTGTGCAGATACAAATCAGATGGAAAAAGTAGCCTTTGCTCATGTTATTGTAATTAAAAAGCAGATTAATTAGTTAACCTATGTTCACCAGCCAATATGCTGACATTGAACAGGTCACAGTGATGTTCACCAGCCATTATACGGACATTGAACAGCTCACAGTGATGTCCGTATGTCACAGTGGTTAACTAATTTATCTTCTTTTTAATTACAATAACATGAGCAAAGGCTACTTTTTCCATCGGACATTGAACAGCTTGCAGTGGTGTTCACCAGCCATTATGCTGACATTGAACAGATCACAGTGATGTTCACCAGCCATTATACGAACATTGAACAGCTCACAGTGATGCTCACCAGCCATTATACGGACATTGAACAGCTCACAGTGATGTTCACCAGCCATTATACGGACGTTGAACAGCTCACAGTGATGTTCACCAGCCAATATGCTGACATTGAACAGCTCACAGTGATGTTCACCAGCCATTATACGGACATTGAACAGCTCACAGTGATATTCACCAGCCATTATACGGACATTGAACAGCTTGCAGTGGTGTTCACCAGCCATTATACGGACATTGAACAGCTTGCAGTGGTGTTCACCAGCCATTATACGGACATTGAACATTTTGCAGTGATGTTCACCAGCCATTATACGGACATTGAACAGCTCACAGTGATGTTCACCAGCCAATATGCTGACATTGAACAGGTCACAGTGATGTTCACCAGCTATTATACGGACATTAAACAGCTTGCAGTGGTGTTCACCAGCCATTATACGGACATTGAACAGCTCACAGTGATGTTCACCAGCCATTATGCTGACATTGAACAGCTTACAGTGATGTTCACCAGCCAATATGATGACATTGAAAGCTTACAGTGATGTTCACCAGCCATTATACGGACATTGAACAGCTTGCAGTGGTGTTCACCAGCCATTATACGGACATTGAACAGCTCACAGTGATACTCACCAGCCATTATACCGTCATTGAACAACTCACAGTGATGCTCACCAGCCAATATGCTGACATTGAACAGTTCACAGTGATGTTCACCCACCAGCCATCTGAACCCTGCTTTAGCAAGCTAAGTAGCTGTTGGATAGCTCTGTTGTTTTGTGTATTTTTTGAGGAACCACATTATATTTAGATATAAGGATTAGATATTTAGTTTTGTGGATCGTTTAAGTATTATTTTTAAGCATTCATAGTTAGCTGTTACCTCTTACTTGCTTTTTAAAGGACTTTTCATTCTAGCTTGTGTGCGCCAAAATTGTCTTAGTCTTATTTTTGTGTTATTAGTTGCAGGGTTGGATAAGTAGATATTTTAGAAAATTAGGGATAATTAAGGTGTATTTAGTATTCAGTTTATTTAAGGATTAGATATTTAGTCTGGTATTAGGTGCACTCATAGCTGATTTGTGTCACTAGCTTTACCTAGATCTAGTTAAGGTTTAGAAGAAGAAAAAACAAACAAAAAAACAACAAAAAAAGTTAAGTTAAGTTAGTAAAGTATTGAAAAGTGCATAGTACCTAAGTTATATACCTAAGTTACTAGTGTATTAAAATGAGCATGACTAGGATGCAGGCGAAGGTAGCAGAGCTAGAGGCCCTCCAGGCTCGAGTAGCGGAGCTTGAGGCGCAGTTCAGTAAGTGTAGGTGTAGAGATGAGCCGCAGGAGGGTGTAGCTCCTGACCAAGGAACGTATGCGCAGATCGTGGTTAGGGGGTCAGAAAAGGAGCCTACAGGATCAGGGACCAGTGGTAGTTCTGATAGGGGCATAAGGGAGGAGGATAAGGCAAAGGTGGATAGTGCGGCTGGGGTTTGGAAGTGTGTTGGAGGGTCACGTTTCTGGAGACTCAACATTGTGGAAAGTAATGCTAGGGCCACAGACAGTAAGGATGAGGAGGGGTGCTGGGTAATGGAGGGTGGTAGCAAAATCTGGAGGAGGAAGAGGGAAGGGGATCAGGAGGGATGGACAAAAGTTCAGGGTAGAGTCAGGCAGTACAGCCCCAGGGAACATCAGCAGGTTACAATAGCAAATAGGTTCAGTGCGTTAGAGTCAGCAGCTGAAAGTGACAGGGAACAGATTCAGCATTTAGTGGTTGGGGACTCAAGGGTAAGGCCCTTAAGGCGAACATTCTGTGGGAAGAGGGACAAATGTATAGTCAAACCGGGGGCAAAAGTAGTTGATATGGGCCCTGTCATTGAGGCAGAACTTGGTAGGAGTAGCCCGGAGACAGTTATAATACAGGTGGGGGTGAACAACATAGGACCTAGGCAGAGTGTGAGAATAGTAGCGGAGTACCGGAGCCTGCTGCAGAGGTTGAAGGAGTCCAGGAAACCAGTCATTGTGACTGGCATCCTCCCTCGCTGTGGAGCCAGTGAGGAGTGGTACTCGAGAGCTCTGTCTGTGAACAGCTCAGTTCAGAACTTATGTTCAGCTATGGGGCTTAGTTATGTAGACTTATGGGATCAGTTCTATGAGTGGCATAGGTACTATATGAAGGATGGGCTTCACTTATCAGATGAGGGGGCAAGGGCTTTGGGAGATGCCTACAGAAGTGTCATTCAGGGAAACTAGGTAGGAGGGGGGGGGGGGGGGGGTGGTTCAGGGACGCTAGTACTAGGGCATCAGGAAGTAAGCATTGGTAGAAGTTCATGTCAGAATAGGACAGTAGATCATAATTCCCTCAGAATTAGTAGAGTCAGCTCAAAGTATAAGATCACATGTGTGTTGCTGAATGCCCAAAGTATTAGGTCTAAATTTGATGAGTTTGAGTGTTATGTTGCCCTTGAAAAGCCTGATATCATTTGTGTAACCGAGACATGGGTTAGTGAGGGGTATAATAGGGATAGGCTACAGGATTTCGAGTTACAAGGGTATAACATGTTCTCATACTGCAGAGAATCACGGCAGGGAGGCGGAGTGTTTGTATATGTAAATAGCTTGTACTGCACTACTAGAGTTGATGATTCTAGTAAAGTAAAAGAAGTAGAATCAATCTGGCTTGACATTAAAATTGGTACAGGAAACAGAGGAAGGTTAAGGATAGGTGCATTTTACAGACCAGGGAATCTTCCAAGGAACTCCCAAGCTGAAACAGACCAAGATATTTGTGAGGAAATACGTAGGAACTTTCGGGCTCAGTGTCTTATTATGGGAGATTTTAACTTAAGAGGATACGAAAGTATAGCAGAGGAAACAAATGAGTGTAGGTTGTATAGGCAAATCTTTGAAGAGGAGCTTTTCATGCATCAGTTTGTAACAGAGTCAACCAGACATTGCTCCATTCTAGACCTTGTATTCTCAGACAACAGTGATCTAGTTAGTGACATAAGTATTTGTGCAGGTCTAGGAACCAGTGATCACAATATGGTTAAATTCAATATCTCATCAGAAATGAGGCCCAAAGATAACCTTATTATGGTTCCAAACTTCAGCCGGGCTGATTTTGATGGTATTAGAAATGACCTCGCACAGATAAAATGGAACGTTGAGTTGGCAGGTTTAGATGCATGTGAGGCCTGGAATGTTTTCAAAGCTAGATTAAGCCAAATTCAAAATCGGCATATACCCCTCAGGCACAAACGTAACAGAACCAAGGGCAATCCAGTTTGGCTTACCCCAGAAGTAAGGAGTGCTATACAAGCTAAAAGAAGTGCATTTTGCATTTTGAAGGGATCTTCACTAGATATAAATCAGAAGGCCTACCAGAATGCAAGAAATTCAGTTAAGAAAAAGGTCAGAGCAGCTAAAAGGGCAAAGGAACTTGATTTAGCTAGACATTGTAATGCAGATAGTAAGAAGTTCTTCAGTTTTTATAAGTTAAGTACAGTTTCCAAAAATATAGGTCCATTTAAGGTAGATGATGTGTTAGTTAGCAAGGACAGTGAAATGGTTGAAGTGCTTAATGATCAGTTTCAATCTGTCTTTACTATCGAGGACCAGAGTAGTATTGCAGCACTTCAGCCTGAGCTAGAGACAGAGGAGACTATAGGAGAGCTAGGTGGCATAAGTAGTGAACTTGTTCTAGAATATCTAAAGAAAGTAAGGCCTAACAAGGCAGAAGGACCTGATGAAATCCATGCTAGACTTTTAAGAGAATCTGAAAGGGAGTTGTCAGTTCCATTAGCCATAATATTTTCTAAATCACTTGCAGATAGTAAAATTCCACTTGATTGGAAAAGAGCAAATGTTGTTCCTATTCATAAAAAGGGAGATAGAAGTAAAGAGGAAAACTATAGACCAGTTAGTCTGACCTCATTAGTCTGCAAGGTGCTTGAATCAATCATCAAAGATAAGATTGTTGAATTCTTGGAGCAAAATGAACTCATCAAGGATACACAGCATGGCTTTAGGAAGGGCCGTTCTTGTTTAACTAATCTTCTGGAGTTTTTGGATGTTGCAACAGATAGCTTTGATCAGGGTAAACAGCTAGATGTAGCTTGTCTTGATTTCAGTAAAGCATTTGACAAAGTCCCCCATACAAGACTGGGGTTGCAACTTAAAATTCATGGGATCAGGGGCAAGATTCTGGATTGGATAGAAACGTGGCTTTCAGGACGCCAGCAAAGGGTTATATTGAATGGGTGCCAATCACAATGGAAGGAGGTTCTCAGTGGGGTTCCACAGGGCTCAGTCCTGGGCCCATTGCTTTTTATAATATTTGTGAATGCAATTGAGAACAGTATAGACAGCAAAGTCTTGAAATTTGCAGACGATCTAAAAGTTGTCAGGATTATTAGAGGAAAACATGATCAGGATGTTTTTCAATCAGATCTGGACAAGCTAGTTGAGTGGTCTGAAGCATGGCAGATGAAATTCAATTTGAGTAAATGTAAGATTATGCACGCTGGACGGGTTAGCAGTAAACATAGGTATGAAATGGGTGGGCAGAAAATGGAGCAGATTGAAAAGGAAAGAGATTTAGGTGTCGTGGTAAACAATAGACTATCAGCGTCAGACCAGGTTGTAGAAGCTAGGAAAAAGGCACTTAGAATGCTAGGGGCCATTAACAGAAATGTTTCCTACAAGAGTGAAAAGGTAATAACAAAACTGTATTGTGCATACGTTAGACCACATTTGGAGTATTGTGTACAAGCCTGGTCTCCAACATATGAGAAAGATTGCTGGTTGTTAGAAAGAGTTCAAAAAAGGGCAACAAAAATGGTTAATTGTCTTGGTAGTTTACCTTATGAAGATAGATTAAAGAAATTGGGTATGTTTTCACTTAGATATAGAAGGCTAAGAGGAGATCTAATTGAAGTCTTCAAATTTGTAAATAGTCAGCATTCTGGATATTTAAAGGGTATGTTTGAGTTCAATAGGGAAAATCGAGGTAGAGGTCATCAGCATAAACTCATTATGAAACAAAGTAGGACTAGGCTACGACAGTCATTTTTCAGTAGAAGGGTTGTAGGACATTGGAATATGCTACCAGGGGATGTCGCTGATGCAGTGACACTTGCTTCCTTCAAAATTAGATTAGATAAATACTTTACAGAGAAGGGATTAGTTCATAAATACTCGTGGGATTAGCCTTCTTTTATGCAGGTAGAGTAAGGTGATTTGAAGGGGCGAGACTGGTGGAGGGGGTGGGGGGGGGGGGGGGGGGGTGGGGGTGGGTGTGGGTGTGGGTGTGGGTGGGGTGGGGTGCAACCTCGGATGGGCCCAAGAGGCTCTTTGTTGCACTTTTCTTTTATGTCTTTATGTCTTTATGTCTTTATGCCATTATACGGACATTGAACAGCTCACAGTGATGTTCACCAGCCATTATGCTGACATTGAACAGTTCACAGTGATGTTCACCAGCCATTATACGGACATTGAACAGCTCACAGTGATGTTCACCAGCCATTATACGGACATTGAACAGCTCACAGTGGTGTTCACCAGCCATTATACGGACATTGAACAGCCCACAGTGATGTTCACCAGCCATTATACGGACATTGAACAGTTCACAGTGATGCTCACCAGCCATTATACGGACATTGAACAGCTCACAGTGATGTTCATCTGTCATTATGCGGACATTTAACAGCTCACAGTGATTTTCACCAGCCATTATACGGACATTGAACAGTTCACAGTGATGTTCACCAGACATTATACGGACATTGAACAGATCACAGTGATATTCACCAGCCATTATACGGACATTGAACAGCTCACAGTGGTGTTCACCAGCCATTACACGGACATTGAACAGCTTGCAGTGGTGTTCACCAGCCATTATGATGACATTGAACAGCTTACAGTGATGTTCACCAGCCAATATGCTGACATTGAACAGCTCACAGTGATGTTCACCAGCCATTATACGGACATTGAACAGCTCACAGTGATGTTCACCAGCCATTATACGGACATTGAACAGCTCATAGTGATGCTCACCAGCCATTATACGGACATTGAACAGTTCACAGTGATGCTCACCAGCCATTATACGGACATTGAACAGATCACAGTGATATTCACCAGCCATTATACGGACATTGAACAGCTCACAGTGGTGTTCACCAGCCAATATACGGACATTGAACAGCTTGCAGTGGTGTTCACCAGCCATCATACGGACATTGAACAGCTCACAGTGATGTTCACCAGCCATTATACGGACATTGAACAGATCACAGTGATATTCACCAGCCATTATACGGACATTGAACAGCTCACAGTGGTGTTCACCAGCCATTATACGGACATTGAACAGCTTACAGTGATGTTCACCAGCCATTATACGGACATTGAACAGCTCACAGTGGTGTTCACCAGCCATCATACGGACATTGAACAGCTCACAGTGATGCTCACCAGCCATTATACGGACATTGAACAGTTCACAGTGATGCTCACCAGCCATTATACGGACATTGAACAGCTTACAGTGATGTTCACCAGCCATTATACGGACATTGAACAGCTTGCAGTGGTGTTCACCAGCCATTATACGGACATTGAACAGCTTGCAGTGGTGTTCACCAGCCAATATACAGACATTGAACAGCTCACAGTGATGTTCACCTGTCATTATGCTGACATTGAACAGTTCACAGTGATGCTCACCAGCCATTATACGGACATTGAACAGCTCACAGTGATGTTCACCAGCCATTATACGGACATTGAACAGATCACAGTGAGTGATGTTCACCAGCCATTATACAGACATTGAACAGCTTACAGTGATGTTCACCAGCCATTATACGGACATTGAACAGCTCACAGTGGTGTTCACCAGCCATTATACGGACATTGAACAGATCACGGTGATGTTCACCAGCCATTATACGGACATTGAACAGCTTACAGTGGTGTTCACCAGCCAATATACAGACATTGAACAGCTTGCAGTGGTGTTCACCAGCCATTATACGGACATTGAACAGCTTGCAGTGGTGTTCACCAGCCAATATACAGACATTGAACAGCTCACAGTGATGTTCACCTGTCATTATGCTGACATTGAACAGCTCACAGTGGTGTTCACCAGCCATTATACGGACAACAGCTCACAGTGATGCTCGCATGAGGACGCAGCCGTTGGCGAAAGATAATACAAATGGCATTATATTCCCTGCCGATCATGTAAAATGCATGCCAGCATTTGTTCTGGCCTTAGTTATGAATATGTACGGCGAAAGGTACGTCTAAAGCTCAGGCTACGCAGTGCACTTTTCCGTGAGGCGCTTTTGCGATATACAGAGGTGGCGCCACCAGGGGGGGGGGGGGGGGGCAGGAGGGACAGTCGCCCCCCACCCCTGTTGTCGGCCAGGGGGAGGACAAACATATATCCCCCCCCCCCTGTCAGGCACCTCCATGCTCCAAAGAGACCCTATCTCAAATGGAGGCCCTTTAATTTTGGACAAAAAACAAGTTCCGTGTGAGGGGAGCGAAGTAGGTCCTATGGAGGTCAAAGGGCCCCCTGGAGGTCAGAGGGGACCCTCTGGAAGCTGTGTGGGTAGAAAATTGTGTGACAACAAAAGCAATTAAAAAAATGACACATTCGAGGAGGCCCCTTCTCAAATGGAGGCCCCCTAAATTTCTAATTACCCCCTGACAAAAATACATGGCGCCACCCCTGGCGATATATCGTTTTGTCATGTCGATTTCGTACTTTTGCTCTTTCTAGCTTTTGCACTTTATCGTTTCCTCATGTTTAACCTTCGCTCGATTTGTATATTTGCGCATTGCATTCAACTTCATTACATTGATGTCCATTTTTCACAATTGTTGTGTTTCGCAGTGGTATTGTGATCCAAGATAAGGTTACCTTCCATCAAACCCGCAACACATTGTAATTTTGACCTTTTATCACCCTTCCTCAACTATATTGCTTATTTCCCACGCCGGTACCTGTCGCAACGGTGGCCGGGTGGTTGTAGGCGCTGATCAAAATGGTGTAATTATCCGAAGATTATGGGTTTGAAACCCTGTCAGGCGGCTTTTTTCCCCGAATCTCATTTTTTATCTAATAAAAGACGAGGCGAAGCATAAACATGGATGTAATTTCCCAGAAGAAAAAACAACTTTCATACAAAACGTCAACAATCGTTGTTCCGCTGCGCACAAAGCTTAATTGAATATGTATCAATACATGATCATGGTAAATACCTGTTGTGTGTACGGCAGAGCTCGGTGAGATTCCAACAATCATACGAATATGTAGGTATGCATCGTAAGCGACTCCACGGTCCGATACTGTTTGAAGGTGTTCGGAAACGGCTCAGAGAAAAATATGCAGCGCCTCCAAAAGATCCTCAATTTTGGCTTGCGCGCTGTCTCTGGCCGGCGTAAATTTGATTACATATCGGACGTGCGAGATGAACTGGGCTGGCTCACCGCCCGGCAGCTGTACGAACTCAAATCCCTCAATCTTCTTCACAAAATTCGCACCACCGGGGAACCACAGGCTCTCGCTTCCCGGCTTTCGACAAACTCTGAGTTTCGAGCTAGAAGCACACGCCAGGACGCTGATTTGGCCCTCCCGCGCGTGAGAACCGAAGCCGGCAAGAGACACTTTTTATACAGTGTTGCGCAGCGCTACAGCGCGTTGCCGCCGGACCTGCGCGAGGCGTCTTCAGCTTCTTTTAAACGTCAGCTCGGTGATCTTTTACACGGTGTATGATGGGTGTCGTGTATGTTTATGTCGGTCGCTGTGTGAGTGTGTGTATGATCATGGAGTGTATTTTAGTTTCTAGTATGCATGTTGCTGAGTGTCGTTTTTAACATGTCTCTACCTTTTAATCATGACGCGACACTCAGAATAGCCGTTCTATGCATCGGAGAGTGTTTTTACTGTCAATACATACATACATACACTG
The DNA here is from genome assembly GCA_036785665.1 of Chirona hameri. Taxonomy (NCBI): domain Eukaryota; kingdom Metazoa; phylum Arthropoda; class Thecostraca; order Balanomorpha; family Balanidae; genus Chirona; species Chirona hameri. The sequence goes on along the minus strand of JAXIVJ010013313.1, from coordinate 26,369 downwards.
ATGATTAGCACGCTGGCCACACAGCTATATTTAACCGGGCTTCAATTTGTTCCTCCATAAGCAACTTCTTGCCTCACCACAGCTCATTGAATGGATATTAGGTTAACACAGATCACTTTTTAACTCACCATCTTCCTCTCACTTGTGACTTTAACTTAACATCCATGACATGACAAGGTGGCATGATGAGCAGGCCGAACTACACAAGTGCAAGCATTTCAACTGATCAAACATCTTCTTCTTTTCATCCTTTCTCATTTTTTCGTTTCTGCTTATCGATTCTGCGTTTTCTAGTTACACTTTTGCGACTTTGTGTTTCGATTTTGGGATTTACCTTACCGATTGTGCACTTTTTCTTTTCTTCACTTTCTCATTTCGTTCAGTGGAGCCTATATTAACACCAAGTTAACATTTTTATGGACGTGAGAAAATGCAAAGTCGACCTGATTAAACGCAAAAGTGAAGCGATTAATTGTAAAAGCGCGCAGTGGAGTCCGGCAGTTAATGTTAACACGTGTCTTAAACTGAGATAGTTATAGCGTAAACCGCAAAATAGTGTGTTGATATTTGTGTTAATCGCATCGCTAAATTATTTCGACATAGGACCGAAAATAAGATAAAAATTTGCAGCTTTGGGCATCCAAAACGTGCGAACATTCGTATGACAAACGGCCGGTATGACACGGCCGGTATGACACGGCCGGTATGACACGGCCGGTATGACACACGGCCGGTATGACACGGCCGGTATGACACGGCCGGTATGACACGGCCGGTATGACACGGCCGGTATGACACGGCTGGTATGACACGGCCGGTATGACACGGCCGGTATGACACGGCCGGTATGACACGGCCAGTATGCCGGTATATCCGGGAAAGCCTCTTGTCATTCGACAAGGTAATAGCAAACCGGCGTACCAACCATAGTCGGTAGCTCGCTATAGCTGTGACCAACTATAGCTGTACCAACCATAGTCGGTAGCTCGCTATAGCTGTGACCAACTATAGCTGTACCAACCATAGTCGGTAGCTCGCTATAGCTGTGACCAACTATAGCTGTACCAACCATAATCGGTAGCTCGCTATAGCTGTGACCAACTATAGCTGTACCAACCATAGTCGGTAGCTCGCTATAGCTGTGACCAACTATAGCTGTACCAACCATAGTCGGTAGCTCGCTATAGCTGTGACCAACTATAGCTGTACCAACCATAGTCGGTAGCTCGCTATAGCTGTGACCAACTATAGCTGTACCAACCATAGTCGGTAGCTCGCTATAGCTGTGACCAACTATAGCTGTACCAACCATAGTCGGTAGCTCGCTATAGCTGTACCAACTATAGCTGTACCAACCATAGTCGGTAGCTCGCTATAACTGTGACCAACTATAGCTGTACCAACCATAGTCGGTACCTCGCTATAGCTGTGACCAACTATAGCTATACTAACCATAGTCGGTAGCTCGCTATAGCTGTGACCAACTATAGCTGTACCAACCATAGTCGGTACCTCGCTATAACTGTGACCAACTATAGCTGTACCAACCATAGTCGGTAGCTCGCTATAGCTGTACAAACTATAGCTGTACCAACCATAGTCGGTAGCTCGCTATAGCTGTGACCAACTATAGCTGTACCAACCATAGTCGGTATCTCGCTATAGCTGTGACCAACTATAGCTGTACCAACCATAGTCGGTAGCTCGCTATAGCTGTGACGAACTATAGCTGTACCAACCATAGTCGGTAGCTCGCTATAGCTGTGACCAACTATAGATGTACCAACCATAGTCGGTAGCTCGCTATAGCTGTGACCAACTATAGCTGTACCAACCATAGTCGGTAGCTCGCTATAGCTATGACCAACTATAGCTGTACCAACCATAGTCGGTAGCTCGCTATAGCTGTACCAATTATAGCTGTACCAACGATAGTCGGTACCTCGCTATAGCTGTGACCAACTATAGCTGTACCAACCATAGTCGGTACCTCGCTATAGCTGTACCAACTATAGCTGTACCAACCATAGTCGGTAGCTCGCTATAGCTGTACCAACTATAGCTGTACCAACCATAGTCGGTAGCTCGCTATAGCTGTGACCAACTATAGCTGTACCAACCATAGTCGGTACTTCGCTATAGCTGTGACCAACTATAGCTATACCAAACATAGTCGGTAGCTCGCTATAGCTGTGACCAACTATAGCTGCACCAACCATAGTCGGTACCTCGCTATAGCTGTGACCAACTATAGCTGTACCAACCATAGTCGGTAGCTCGCTATAGCTGTACAAACTATAGCTGTACCAACCATAGTCGGTAGCTCGCTATAGCTGTGACCAACTATAGCTGTACCAACCATAGTCGGTAGCTCGCTATAGCTGTGACCAACTATAGCTGTACCAACCATAGTCGGTAGCTCGCTATAGCTGTGACCAACTATAGCTGTACCAACCATAGTCGGTAGCTCGCTATAGCTGTGACCGACTATAGCTGTACCAACCATAGCCGGTAGCTCGCTATATCTGTGACCAACTATCGCTGTATCAACCATAGTCGGTAGCTCGCTATAGCTGTGACCAACTATAGCTGTACCAACGATAGTCGGTAGCTCGCTATAGCTGTGACCAACTATAGCTGTACCAACGATAGTCGGTAGATCGCTATAGCTGTACCAACTATAGCTGTACCAACCATAGTCGGTAGCTCGCTATAGCTGTGACCAACTATAGCTGTATCAACCATAGTCGGTAGCTCGCTATAGCTGTGACCAACTATAGCTGTACCAACCATAGTCGGTAGCTCGCTATAGCTGTACCAACTATAGCTGTACCAACCATAGTCGGTAGCTCGCTATAGCTGTGACCAACTATAGCTGTACCAACCATAGTCGGTAGCTCGCTATAGCTGTGACCAACTATAGCTGTACCAACCATAGTCGGTACCTCGCTATAGCTGTGACCAACTATAGCTGTACCAACCATAGTCGGTAGCTCGCTATAGCTGTACCAACTATAGCTGTACCAACTATAGCTGTACCAACTATAGCTGTACCAACCATAGTCGGTAGCTCGCTATAGCTGTGACCAACTATAGCTGTACCAACCATAGTCGGTAGCTCGCTATAGCTGTGACCAACTATAGCTGTACCAGCCATAGTCGGTACCTCGCTATAGCTGTACCAACTATAGCTGTACCAACTATAGCTGTACCAACCATAGTCGGTAGCTCGCTATAGCTGTGACCAACTATAGCTGTACCAACCATAGTCGGTAGCTCGCTATAGCTGTACCAGCTATAGCTGTACCAACCATAGTCGGTAGCTCGCTATAGCTGTGACCAACTATAGCTGTACCAACCATAGTCGGTAGCTCGCTATAGCTGTACCAACTATAGCTGTACCAACCATAGTCAGTAGCTCGCTATAGCTGTACCAACTATAGCTGTACCAACCATAGTCGGTAGCTCGCTATAGCTGTGACCAACTATAGCTGTACCAACCATAGTCGGTAGCTCGCTATAGCTGTGACCAACTATAGCTGTACCAACCATAGTCTCGGTACCTCGCTATAGCTGTGACCAACTATAGCTGTACCAACCATAGTCGGTACCTCGCTATAGCTGTGACCAACTATAGCTGTACCAACCATAGTCGGTAGCTCGCTAGAGCTGTAACCAACTATAGCTGTACCAACCATAGTCGGTAGCTCGCTATAGCTGTGACCAACTATAGCTGTACCAACTATAGTCGGTAGCTCGCTATAGCTGTGACCAACTATAGCTGTACCAACCGTAGTCGGTACCTCGCTATAGCTGTGACCAACTATAGCTGTACCAACCCTAGTCGGTATCTCACTATAGCTGTACCAACCATAGTCGGTAGCTCACTATAGCTGTGACCAACTATAGCTGTACCAACCATAGTCGGTAGCTCGCTATAGCTGTGACTAACTATAGCTGCACCAACCATAGTCGGTAGCTCGCTATAGCTGTGACCAACTATAGCTGTACCAACCATAGTCGGTACCTCGCTATAGCTGTGACCAACTATAGCTGTACCAACGACAGTCGGTAGCTCGCTATAGCTGTGACAAACTATAGCTGTACCAACCATAGTCGGTAACTCGCTACCATAGTCGGTACCTCGCTATAGCTGTGACCAACTATAGCTGTACCAACGATAGTCGGTAGCTCGCTATAGCTTTGACCAACTATAGCTGTACCAACCATAGTCGGTAGCTCGCTATAGCTGTGACCAACTATAGCTGTACCAACGATAGTCGGTAGCTCGCTATAGCTGTGACCAACTATAGCTGTACCAACGATAGTCGGTAGCTCGCTATAGCTGTGACCAACTATAGCTGTACCAACCATAGTCGGTAGCTCGCTATAGCTGTGACCAACTATAGCTGTACCAACCATAGTCGGTAGCTCGCTATAGCTGTGACCAACTATAGCTGTACCAACCATAGTCGGTAGATCGCTATAGCTGTGACCAACTATAGCTGTACCAACGATAGTCGGTAGCTCGCTATAGCTGTGACCAACTATAGCTGTACCAACGATAGTCGGTAGCTCGCTATAGCTGTACCAACTATAGCTGTACCAACCATAGTCGGTAGCTCGCTATAGCTGTGACCAACTATAGCTGTACCAACCATAGTCGGTAGCTCGCTATAGCTGTACCAACTATAGCTGTACCAACTGTACAGCTATAGTTGGTACATAGTCGGTAGCTCGCTATAGCTGTACCAACTATAGCTGTACCAACCATAGTCGGTAGCTCGCTATAGCTGTACCAACTATAGCGGTACCAACCATAGTCGGTAGCTCGCTATAGCTGTACCAACTATAACTGTACCAACCATAGTCGGTAGCTCGCTATAGCTGTGACCAACTATAGCTGTACCAACCATAGTCGGTACCTCGCTATAGCTGTGACCAACTATAGCTGTACCAACCATAGTCGGTACCTCGCTATAGCTGTGACCAACTATAGCTGTACCAACCATAGTCAGTACCTCGCTATAGCTGTGACCAACTATAGCTGTACCAACCATAGTCGGTAGCTCGCTATAGCTGTGACCAACTATAGCTGTACCAACCATAGTCGGTAGCTCGCTATAGCTGTGACCAACTATAGCTGTACCAACCATAGTCGGTAGCTCGCTATAGCTGTGACCAACTATAGCTGTACCAACCATAGTCGGTAGCTCGCTATAGCTGTGACCAACTATAGCTGTACCAACCATAGTCGGTAGCTCGCTATAGCTGTGACCAACTATAGCTCTACCAACCATAGTCGGTACCTCGCTATAGCTGTGACCAACTATAGCTGTACCAACCATAGTCGGTAGCTCGCTATAGCTGTGACCAACTATAGCTGTACCAACCATAGTCGGTAGTTCGCTATAGCTGTGACCAACCAATAGCTGTGACCAACTATAGCTGTACCAACGATAGTCGGTACCTCGCTATACCTGTGACCAACTATAGCTGTACCAACCATAGTCGGTACCTCGCTACCATAGTCGGTACCTCGCTATAGCTGTGACCAACTATAGCTGTACCAACCATAGTCGGTAGCTCGCTATAGCTGTGACCAACTATAGCTGTACCAACCATAGTCGGTAGCTCGCTATAGCTGTGACCAACTATAGCTATACCAACCATAGTCGGTAGCTCGCTATAGCTGTGACCAACTATAGCTGTACCAACCATAGTCGGTAGCTCGCTATAGCTGTGACCAACTATAGCTATACCAACCATAGTCGGTACCTCGCTACCATAGTCGGTAGCTCGCTATAGCTGTGACCAGTGGCTGTTTTCAACCATAGTCGGTAGCTCGCTATAGCTGTGACGAGTGGCTGTTTTCAATAGCTGTCTCTCTCTCTAGACAGCAGGGCAAAGTCGCGGCAACTATGCAAACTTTGCGCGAATTCCTGCATGCATTGAAAGAGTCATGACCCGACTACCTGCACGACCGGAGGCGCGGTAAAGCTAGGAGGCATTGATCAGCTCTCTGACGGTACATCTGTGTCAGAGGTCATAGGTCAGAGGTCAGAGGTCAGAGGTCAGAGGTCAGAGGTCAGATATCAGAGGTCAGAGGTCAGAGGTCAGAGGTCAGAGGTCAGAGGTCAGAGGTCAGAGGTCAGAGGTCAGATGTCAGAGGCCAGAGGTCAGAGGTCAGATGTCAGAGGTCAGAGATCAGAGGTCAGAAGTCAGAGGTCAGAGGTCAGAGGTCAGAGGTCAGGGGTCAGAGGTCAGAGGTCAGAGGTCAGAGGTCAGAGGTCAGAGGTCAGAGGTCAGAGGTCAGAGGTCAGAGGTCAGAGGTCAGAGGTCAGAGGTCAGAGGTCAGAGGTCAGTGGTCAGTGGTCAGTGGTCAGAGGTCAGTGGTCAGAGGTCAGAGGTCTATTTATACACATCATGAGGTAGCTCCGTGAAACACGGCTATTCTGCACCTCGAGTCATAAAAGCATAAGCAGCGAACAATCTGGAGTCAGGCATTCACAGCAGGCGCACGATGTCACATTGTGTCACAGTATTTATGTATAGACATATCAGTCATCGTCACCAAACTGACTTCTTAAGAGCCATCTTCGCACCTCGCCTTTGAAAAGTGAGGGCTGCATATCACGCATGGCTGCTGGCAGGCCGTTGAATTTGGTCACGATAGAGTATAAAAACCTGCGCTTCCCTGACTCAGATCTTATCTGAGGGGTCACAAGCTGATCCGACTGCCTAGTGGAGCGATGGTGCATGTCGTGTCTGGTGATAAGACCATGGGCAAGTGTCTCTGGCTCAGATATACACCGGATCTTGTTCAGAAGTGTGAGGCCGTGATACAAAGACATATTCTCGGCTGTGAGCCATTTAAGCTCCCGTAGCACGTCACTGATGTGGTCGTACTTTCTGCGACCGGAGATGACTCGAGCTCCAAAGTTGAGTATTCGCTGAAGGCGACATAGCTGAGTTTTGTTGGTAGCTCCGTAGACGGTCACACAGTAGCGTATCAGGGAAATCACCAGCCCTTCCACAAGTCGGATCACAGTGGGCTGTGGCAGGCAATGACGACTGTGGCTGAGGCCACACAGTGTACCGGTACATCGTCGTACTAGGTCATCGATGTGAGCCGAGAACGTCATTCTCTGATCAAACACGACACCCAGATTCCGCACAGTGGGAGAACCGACGATAGTGGTTCCCATGAAATTGATGCTGACGGCCGGGAGCCGCTGAACGTTTTGACGAGAGCCGAGAACTATAAGCTGTGTTTTCTCTGCGTTAATTTGTAGGCCATTTTTGCCAAACCATCGGGAAAGCTGTAGAAGAGTTTGCTCCATTGAAGTTACAAGGGAACCAACATCGCCAGGCCTCTCAGAGATCAGAACCTGGGTGTCATCCGCATATTGCACAATGTCCGCATCGTTTGCATACAGAGGTAGGTCATTGGCATAAATCGAGTACAACAGGGGTCCCAACGCTGAGCCCTGGTAGGTGCCGATGGGGTTCAGCAGCGGCCGAGAGGTAACACGCTCGCCAGATGGCGTTCGAATACGCACTTGTTGGTAGTGATCGGCCAGATAGCTATTAAACCATCGCTCGTCTACACCGTAAAGACGCAGCTTGCTAAGAAGACGATCGTGCGGGATAACATCAAAACATTTCGACAAATCCAAAAGACAGAGAAGAGTGACGTAACTGTGGTCCATTGCAGTAAACACTTTGTCAGTTACGGTAAGCAGTGCAGTGTCGGTGGAATGGTTCAGTCTAAAACCATGCTGACTAGGAGAAAACAGATGATGCGATGAAAAGTAATAAAAAAGCTGCTCGTACACGACTCGTTCAGTGATCTTAGCGATAGTCGGTAAAATCGAAATGGGTCGGTAGTTAGAGGTTTCTGTTGATTTTGAGGATTTCTGAATAGGATGAACGATTGTCAATTTCCAAGATCTAGGGACGTGACCGGAGACGAGGCTAGTGTTAACGATGTGAGTGAGAATGTGGCACAACGATGACATACAACGCTTGACGAATCGAACGCACAGGCCGTCAGCACCACACGCCGTGCTACTGCGCATTCTCCCCACCACGCGGCGCAGGTCGCCCGGGCAGATGGGAGAGACTCGGAAGCCTCCGGTGGCGACTCGCGGCAGACGGACCGGCAGCTCCGGTCCGGCCGCGTCTACCTGACGAGCCGTCTTTGGGCCCACTTCCACGAAATATTTGTTCATAGCATCCGCGTCAGCACTGGGAGTGGACCTGACAGGCCGCTTCAGGTCCACTCCCAGTGGACCTGAAGGTCAGACGGAGGTCAGACGGAGACCCTCTGTGTCTACAGGGCTGAACCTGGAGGACCCTCTGCAGAACTCGGCCGAGTTTTGGCGCGACTACTACGCGCGCCTGCGGAAGCTGCAGCAGCCTCTGGAGAACAACACGTCGGTGGACGTGGCCGTCCAGGCCGGCCAGACGGCCGGGCTCAGCTGTCCGGTCCGGAACCTGGGCTCCAGGCCGGTCAGTACACAGTCACACCCCTGGACACCAGGCCGGTCAGGACTCAGTCACACCCCTGGGCTGTGGGCTCCAGGCCGGTCAGTACACAGTCACACCCCTGGACACCAGGCCGGTCAGGACTCAGTCACACCCCTGGGCTGTGAGCTCCAGGCCGGTCAGTAGATAGTCACACCCCTGGGCTCCAGGCCGGTCAGTACAGAGTCACACCCCTGGGCTGTGGGCTCCAGGCCGGTCAGTACAGAGTCACACCCCTGGGCTGTGGGCTCCAGGCCGGTCAGTACATAGTCACACCCCTGGACACCAGGCCGGTCAGGACTCAGTCACACCCTGGGCTGTGGGCTCCAGGCCGGTCAGTACATAGTCACACCCCTGGACACCAGGCCGGTCAGGACTCAGTCACACCCTGGGCTGTGGGCTCCAGGCCGGTCAGTACATAGTCACACCCCTGGACACCAGGCCGGTCAGGACTCAGTCACACCCTGGGCTGTGGGCTCCAGGCCGGTCAGTACATAGTCACACCCAGAGGTGAAAAAACCTCGAGGCTGACACCGACAAAGAGTCACTTCCATTTGTCGACACTTTCATTTCCACACTTCCATTTGTCGTGCTATTATGGCCAATTACTCTAAAAATAAGGCTTTTCTCACGCCTCGGTGACTAACAACACTGATACAAATCGGCACTCTGGCACATTTGGTAAACATACCACACATTGTGTCACGGCACTCTGGCACATTTGGTAAACATACCACACATTGTGTCACGGCACTCTGGCACATTTGGTAAACATACCACACATTGTGTCACGGCACTCTGGCACATTTGGTAAACATACCACACATTGTGTCACGGCACTCTGGCACATTTGGTAAACATACCACACATTGTGTCACGGCACTCTGGCACATTTGGTAAACATACCACACATTGTGTCACGGCACTCTGGCACATTTGGTAAACATACCACACATTGTGTCACGGCACTCTGGCACATTTGGTAAACATACCACACATTGTGTCACGGCACTCTGGCACATTTGGTAAACACACCACACATTGTGTCACGGCACTCTGGCACATTTGGTAAACATACCACACATTGTGTCACGGCACTCTGGCACATTTGGTAAACATACCACACATTGTGTCACGGCACTCTGGCACATTTGGTAAACATACCACACATTGTGTCACGGCACTCTGGCACATTTGGTAAACATACCACACATTGTGTCACGGCACTCTGGCACATTTGGTAAACATACCACACATTGTGTCACGGCACTCTGGTACATTTGGTAAACATACCACACATTGTGTCACGGCACTCTGGCACATTTGGTAAACATACCACACATTGTGTCACGGCACTCTGGTACATTTGGTAAACATACCACACATTGTGTCACGGCACTCTGGTACATTTGGTAAACATACCACACATTGTGTCACGGCACTCTGGTACATTTGGTAAACATACCACACATTGTGTCACGGCACTCTGGCACATTTGGTAAACACACCACACATTGTGTCACGGCACTCTGGCACATTTGGTAAACATACCACACATTGTGTCACGGCACTCTGGTACATTTGGTAAACATACCACACATTGTGTCACGGCACTCTGGTACATTTGGTAAACATACCACACATTGTGTCACGGCACTCTGGTACATTTGGTAAACATACCACACATTGTGTCACGGCACTCTGGCACATTTGGTAAACACACCACACATTGTGTCACGGCACTCTGGCACATTTGGTAAACACACCACACATTGTGTCACGGCACTCTGGCACATTTGGTAAACATACCACACATTGTGTCACCACGCAGCACATTTGGTACACACACCACACATTGTGTCACGGCACTCTGGCACATTTGGTAAACACACCACACATTGTGTCACGGCACTCTGGTACATTTGGTAAACATACCACACATTGTGTCACGGCACTCTGGCACATTTGGTAAACATACCACACATTGTGTCACGGCACTCTGGCACATTTGGTAAACACACCACACATTGTGTCACGGCACTCTGGTACATTTGGTAAACATACCACACATTGTGTCACGGCACTCTGGCACATTTGGTAAACACACCACACATTGTGTCACGGCACTCTGGTACATTTGGTAAACATACCACACATTGTGTCACGGCACTCTGGCACATTTGGTAAACATACCACACATTGTGTCACGGCACTCTGGCACATTTGGTAAACATACCACACATTGTGTCACCACGCAGCACATTTGGTAAACATACCACACATTGTGTCACGGCACTCTGGCACATTTGGTAAACATACCACACATTGTGTCACGGCACTCTGGCACATTTGGTAAACATACCACACATTGTGTCACCACGCAGCACATTTGGTAAACATACCACACATTGTGTCACGGCACTCTGGCACATTTGGTAAACATACCACACATTGTGTCACGGCACTCTGGCACATTTGGTAAACATACCACACATTGTGTCACCACGCAGCACATTTGGTAAACATACCACACATTGTGTCACGGCACTCTGGCACATTTGGTAAACACACCACACATTGTGTCACGGCACTCTGGTACATTTGGTAAACATACCACACATTGTGTCACCACGCAGCACATTTGGTAAACATACCACACATTGTGTCACGGCACTCTGGCACATTTGGTAAACATACCACACATTGTGTCACCACGCAGCACATTTGGTAAACATACCACACATTGTGTCACGGCACTCTGGCACATTTGGTAAACATACCACACATTGTGTCACCACGCAGCACATTTGGTAAACATACCACACATTGTGTCACGGCACTCTGGCACATTTGGTAAACATACCACACATTGTGTCACCACGCAGCACATTTGGTAAACATACCACACATTGTGTCACGGCACTCTGGCACATTTGGTAAACACACCACACATTGTGTCACGGCACTCTGGTACATTTGGTAAACATACCACACATTGTGTCACGGCACTCTGGCACATTTGGTAAACATACCACACATTGTGTCACGGCACTCTGGCACATTTGGTAAACATACCACACATTGTGTCACCACGCAGCACATTTGGTAAACATACCACACATTGTGTCACGGCACTCTGGCACATTTGGTAAACATACCACACATTGTGTCACGGCACTCTGGCACATTTGGTAAACATACCACACATTGTGTCACCACGCAGCACATTTGGTAAACATACCACACATTGTGTCACGGCACTCTGGCACATTTGGTAAACATACCACACATTGTGTCACGGCACTCTGGCACATTTGGTAAACATACCACACATTGTGTCACCACGCAGCACATTTGGTAAACATACCACACATTGTGTCACGGCACTCTGGCACATTTGGTAAACATACCACACATTGTGTCACGGCACTCTGGCACATTTGGTAAACATACCACACATTGTGTCACCACGCAGCACATTTGGTAAACATACCACACATTGTGTCACCACGCAGCACATTTGGTAAACATACCACACATTGTGTCACCACGCAGCACATTTGGTAAACATACCACACATTGTGTCACGGCACTCTGGCACATTTGGTAAACATACCACACATTGTGTCACGGCACTCTGGCACATTTGGTAAACATACCACACATTGTGTCACGGCACTCTGGCACATTTGGTAAACATACCACACATTGTGTCACGGCACTCTGGCACATTTGGTAAACATACCACACATTGTGTCACGGCACTCTGGCACATTTGGTAAACACACCACACATTGTGTCACGGCACTCTGGTACATTTGGTAAACATACCACACATTGTGTCACGGCACTCTGGCACATTTGGTAAACATACCACACATTGTGTCACGGCACTCTGGCACATTTGGTAAACATACCACACATTGTGTCACGGCACTCTGGCACATTTGGTAAACATACCACACATCGTGTCACGGCACTCTGGCACATTTGGTAAACATACCACACATTGTGTCACGGCACTCTGGCACATTTGGTAAACATACCACACATTGTGTCACCACGCAGCACATTTGGTAAACATACCACACATTGTGTCACGGCACTCTGGCACATTTGGTAAACATACCACACATTGTGTCACGGCACTCTGGCACATTTGGTAAACATACCACACATTGTGTCACCACGCAGCACATTTGGTAAACATACCACACATTGTGTCACGGCACTCTGGCACATTTGGTAAACATACCACACATTGTGTCACGGCACTCTGGCACATTTGGTAAACATACCACACATTGTGTCACCACGCAGCACATTTGGTAAACATACCACACATTGTGTCACCACGCAGCACATTTGGTAAACATACCACACATTGTGTCACCACGCAGCACATTTGGTAAACATACCACACATTGTGTCACCACGCAGCACATTTGGTAAACATACCACACATTGTGTCACCACGCAGCACATTTGGTAAACATACCACACATTGTGTCACGGCACTCTGGCACATTTGGTAAACATACCACACATTGTGTCACGTCACTCTGGTACATTTGGTAAACATACCACACATTGTGTCACCACGCAGCACATTTGGTAAACATACCACACATTGTGTCACCACGCAGCACATTTGGTAAACATACCACACATTGTGTCACCACGCAGCACATTTGGTAAACATACCACACATTGTGTCACCACGCAGCAAATTTGGTAAACATACCACACATTGTGTCACCACGCAGCACATTTGGTAAACATACCACACATTGTGTCACCACGCAGCACATTTGGTAAACATACCACACATTGTGTCACCACGCAGCACATTTGGTAAACATACCACACATTGTGTCACCACGCAGCACATTTGGTAAACATACCACACATTGTGTCACCACGCAGCACATTTGGTAAACATACCACACATTGTGTCACCACGCAGCACATTTGGTAAACATACCACACATTGTGTCACCACGCAGCACATTTGGTAAACATACCACACATTGTGTCACCACGCAGCACATTTGGTAAACATACCACACATTGTGTCACCACGCAGCACATTTGGTAAACATACCACACATTGTGTCACCACGCAGCACATTTGGTAAACATACCACACATTGTGTCACCACACAGCACATTTGGTAAACATACCACACATTGTGTCACGTCACTCTGGTACATTTGGTAAACATACCACACATTGTGTCACCACGCAGCACATTTGGTAAACATACCACACATTGTGTCACCACGCAGCACATTTGGTAAACATACCACACATTGTGTCACCACGCAGCACATTTGGTAAACATACCACACATTGTGTCACCACGCAGCACATTTGGTAAACATACCACACATTGTGTCACCACGCAGCACATTTGGTAAACATACCACACATTGTGTCACCACGCAGCACATTTGGTAAACATACCACACATTGTGTCACCACGCAGCACATTTGGTAAACATACCACACATTGTGTCACCACGCAGCACATTTGGTAAACATACCACACATTGTGTCACCACGCAGCACATTTGGTAAACATACCACACATTGTGTCACCACGCAGCACATTTGGTAAACATACCACACATTGTGTCACCACGCAGCACATTTGGTAAACCTACCACACATTGTGTCACCACGCAGCACATTTGGTAAACATACCACACATTGTGTCACCACGCAGCACATTTGGTAAACATACCACACATTGTGTCACCACGCAGCACATTTGGTAAACATACCACACATTGTGTCACCACGCAGCACATTTGGTAAACATACCACACATTGTGTCACCACGCAGCACATTTGGTAAACATACCACACATTGTGTCACGTCACTCTGGTACATTTGGTAAACATACCACACATTGTGTCACCACGCAGCACATTTGGTAAACATACCACACATTGTGTCACCACGCAGCACATTTGGTAAACATACCACACATTGTGTCACCACGCAGCACATTTGGTAAACATACCACACATTGTGTCACCACGCAGCACATTTGGTAAACATACCACACATTGTGTCACCACGCAGCACATTTGGTAAACATACCACACATTGTGTCACCACGCAGCACATTGTGTCAACATATAGCACATTTTGTCAACACATAACACATTTTGTAATCGTGACAATGAGTGCTACACACACTAGCGGATCAGGGGGGGGGGGGTAGATGGGGGTGGGAGGGGGGGGGATAGCGGCCATGCCCCCACCCTAAGACAGCACCTGAAATCGGCAAACAATTTAGACATTTCCTGATAAAGAAGACAATCTAAGCAACTTTTACTAAGGAAAGTTTGTTTTAAATCAGCTATCAATACATATTGCATAAGCAGCTATATCCGATGAGTTTTATGAATTGTGTAACAATTTTTGGAATTTCCCCCCAACCACTCGTGGTCCCCCCAAACCACCGTTCTGGATCCGCCAATGACTACACATGAAGATGGTGGTGTCTGAATAATTGTACTCCAGAACCATGTGACATTGCATCGTCTACTGATATTTGTTGTACCTATTGTTAAGGTCGCCGTCCACTGCACTCGCCTAATCGCCTAACGGCTGAATTTAACATGGGGGCCTATGGGAAGCGCGCTGACATGTCGCCTAACGACCGAATGCGCGATTAGGCGTGTTCAGCTGACTTTTTCGGCGCGTTGTCGGCGCGTCATTCGGCGCTGAGTAGGCGCGCAGAAGTTGGAAATGCTGAACTTTTCGGTCGTTAGGCGTGAAGAAAGCTTACCTGCAAGCTGCACCTGAAAGATCTCATCGCAAATTTTACGAGAAGTACATCATTTCGCGCTGTGTAGTAGGTAAATGTCACAACCCTACCATAGCATTGGTGCTTCCAGGGCTTCAAACTTTGTATTGTAGTGAACAACAAGGTTATTTATGGCGATAATCTTCGGAAGCTGTCTTCTCCGTAGTAGAACGCTACTTTCTTTTTGCTGAAATTATTCAAAACATGTGGCCACAGCAACACAAATGTACACGCCTATTTCTGCTAATTCTCCAATTTACAGAACGTTGAATGGTTTGTTTATATTTCTGCTTATTTACGTGACCTTGGTGCCGGCTCAAGAACTTAAAAGCTTTGAGGCATTTATAATTTGTATTCGCCTTATTGCACGTGCTTTAGTGTTAAATATTACTAACATTTCCGTGGTACGCATACATAATTAACCTAAAACGTTTTTTAACTTCAGTAATACCTAAAACTTGTGCATTTTAATGCACTTTTGGTCAATCATGGCGTCTCACATTCGGCGCATAATTCGGTCGTTAGGCCGGTACTACGCGCGTAGTCGGCGCGTAGTCGGCGCCTAGTTGGCGCGTCCTGAAATTCGGCCGTTAGGTCGTTAGGCGTGTGTGCGCAGTAGACGGCCACCTTTACAAGGATGCAATAATAACAAGATGTTTCCACATTCAATGATTACATCAATTTCCACTATCGGATCCAGGGTGGGGGGGGGGGGGGGGGGGGGCATGGCGGCGATGGCCTCCAAACCGCCTGAAATCGGCACAAAATTGACACATTTTCTGATATAGAAGACAATCTAAGAAACTTTAACTAAGGGAAGTTTGTTTTAAATCAGCTATCAATGCATAAGCAAGCGAAATCCGATGAGTTTTTTTTTTAAATTGTGTAATAATTTTTGGAATTTCCCCCAAAACCACCTGTGCCCCCCCCCCCAACCACCGTTCTGGATACGCCAATGTCACTTGCTGCTTTCCTGGGTGCTGCAAATTAGTTTTGGACATTTGATGTTTTGCCTATTTGATATAATGGAATCAAGGCATCATTAAATATTCCACAAATAATAATAGAAAACACCATTATTATTTTTGGTTCTAGACAAATGAGAGCAATGCTAGCATTACCTTCTAGGATCTTCGATCCATAGGACCTGGATACCCTAGGATCTTGACACGTCTGGACCAATGAGATGTACAGGGACCCGCAGTTGCTATGGTACACACTAAGACACACACACTATCTTCTCCTCTAGCATATGATTGTCTGCAAATTAAGAAACAACAATAAATGCATTTAAACTGCATCACTGAGAGCTTCAAAATTATATATTGATGCATTAGCTCACCATAGCTATTGGCTGATTTTAAGCAAAAATAAATGTTTAGCTCTTTGCGGAGGAAAATGGATTTTTTGCTTAAAATCAGCCAATAGATAAGAACAGGGGTGAGCCAATGCATCAATATGTCATTTTGAAGCTCTCAGTAATGTGGTTTGAATGCATTTATTGTTGTTTCTTAATTCGCAGTCAAACGTACGCTAGAGGAGAAGATAAGCCGGACCATAGTGTGCACCTTAGCAACTCAACTGCAGGTACCTACTAAGACTGCTATTATCTTTCTTTGAAAGTGCATTTACATGAAACAGGAGCACCTGGCAAATACAACCAAGATGCTGGCAAATGTCGCAAAAGGGCAGCAATTAATTACAATTTACATAAATCGCATAACTCATAGCTATTGGCCTTTATACCTACATACCTGGTGGTTGTGGTGGTATTCTTGTTGCTGGCGCCACCCACTGGTCGCACATGGCATGCTTCCTAGACGGAGGCAGTTTATTTTCACACTCCACGCCATGGTGGCCAAATTCAGATATTTAGGGGAATGGAGGGGTGACAAAATTGTTTGTTTTATCAAAACTGATAGGATGAAGGAGGTCTCCGGGTCTAAAACCATGAAAATAAGGTGAGAATTTCCATGTTTTGAGCTGTACACCTCCCATTCCATGATATCACATCTGGCAACATGCCATAATTTTGTCATCGCCCTCCCCTCCTCCAACTCACTGAATTTGGCCACTATGCTCCACCACCTTCAATTTACTATTAGGTTTACACTGACACTTTCCGACAACCTTCTTAACAGTTTCCCCCATATCAATGTCAAGGTTTTTTGGCTCAATATCAATATCCAGCCATACGATACCGCGTCACCTAGAAGCAGTCAACTAAGGCCTTGGTCAACACTTGTAAACGTACTTGAATCGCGTCATTACTGGCACAAACAGCGCCATAATTGTCGCTGTCTCACCTGACTCACCGACCTGACAGCGACGCGAATGAGGCTAGTCATGGGGCAGCTGCGATGTCGCCGTGTTTTTCACTGTAAATCTTGGCTTGAGGAACGCTACCACTAAATCAAAACACACTATTTTTTACCCCTGAATGATGATGATGAGCTTGATGATGATGATGATAATGATGATGATGATGATACTTGGGGTTTTAGGGCGCACCGACTGCTTGTGGTCACTTGGTGCCCAGTTAGTCACACCCCTGGACAAACATCTGTGGTGCTACTTTATCGAAGAAAAGCGGATAGATGTTTCGTAATATGTAAATATTAAAGAAGTTTAGAGCAGTTCATAGGCTCATACCTAAACACCAACATCAGACTAACGGTTTTCACACTGTAAAAAATATTGACAAGCTCCTCGTTAAATGATTCCTAACGCTATATTGCGTATTTATAGGCAATTTGTTTGACACAGGCCCCTGCCTGTCATGCTGAACAGTTGCCTCGTTGCCGGCTCGTTCAGCACTCGTCAACTAAATCCTACCAGGCAGCGGCTTGTTCCTGGCGTGTCCGATGAGCATGGTCCGTCTTTTCAACTTGTTGAATGAGCAGGCTCCGTGCTCAGGCGTGCTTAATCACCACCAGACTGGTGCAAAATGGACCAAGTTACTTACCCAAAGTTCTACCACTTGGATTCTTGATCCATTGCTCTTCCTGATTTCAAAACAGTTTTTGTTTTAGCTCCACCTCTACTCCACATCCGCGCCAGCATCGGACAGTGGAGGTCGCGTTTGTTGGCGTTGGTCCGGGCTGAAGGTGGTCCGATCGTTCACGAGTGAAGAAAAAAAACGTCAGAACCCGTTTTTTAAACGGTTTAGATAAACACATAAACACATAAACGAATAGTACAACAAAGAGCCTCAGGGGCCCATACTAGGTTGCACAACATACATACATCGCCATACATACAATTGCACACATACATACATCAACAATCAACATGCATAATCAAACATACACATAAATCGCCTCGTAGGGCTGCATACAAGATACATATCATCCCCATACACGTATTTGACATACACGCACCTATACCCCCCCCCCCCATTACTAGGCAGACTCATTTAAATTTCCTTTCGTATTGCATATTTCTAAAAAAGAAACCTATTACCTAATCCCATGAATATTTGTAAGCTAAACCCCTTTCCTGCATAATATTCATCTAGCCAATATTTGAAGGAAACTAAGGTTGATGCGCTAGCTACATCCCGGTAAATTATTCCAATGTCCCACAACCCTTCTACCCAAAAACTATTGTCGTAACCTAGTCCTACTTTGTTTAATAATGAGTTTATGCTGATGACATCTACCTCGATTTTCCCTATTAAATTCAAACATGCCCTTTAAATATCCCATATGTTGACCATTTACAAATTTAAAAACTTCAATGAGATCCCCCTCAGCCTTCTGTATTTAAGTGAGAACATATCCAATTTCTTTAGTCTTTCCTCATACTGCATATTACTAAGACTCTTAACCATTTTTGTGGCCATTTTTTGTACTCTTTCTATTAACCAGCAATCTCTCTCATACGTCGGAGACCAGGCTTGCACACAGTACTCTAAATGCGGTCCAACATATGCACAATAAAGTTTTGTAATCACCTCTTCACTTTTTTAAGAAATATTCCTGTTAATAGCCCGAAGTATTCTTAGTGCCTTCTTTCTGGCTTCGATGACCTGGTCTGATGCTGATAGTTTACAGTTTACCATTACGTCTAGATCCCTTTCACTTTCAATTTGTGTCAACTCCTGTCCGCCCATTTCATACATATTTCTACAGTGCACTCGGCCTACATGCATAATCTTACATTTGCTGAAATTGAATTTCATCTGCCATGTATCTGACCACTCAACTAGCTTATCCAGATCCGATTATACAACATCCTGGTCGTGTTTCCTCTCAATAACCCTAAAAACTTTAAGATAATGTCTTATAACATCGAAACTACATATCCGATTGATATGATTGTTTTTTACTTAACGCAGAATGAATTGTTTTGTATGCGTACCAAGTGTCAACCTCATATCTATTACCAACACGAAATGATAAGCCTATGATGATAATGGTAACGGCTAATGGTACGCCTCGAAACTCGGCGCGCTTTTGGGGGCTACCCGGATAACAGAATACAACAGAGGGAAGGGGCACTCAGTTTCAAATGGCAAAACATAAGGGTTTTTATTTTTAACGATGTAACAACGATTACACATTTAAAGCTGAAACAAAAACTGTTTTGAAATCAGGAAGAGCAATGGGTCAAAAATCCAAGTGGTAGAACTTTGGGTGAGTAACTTCGTCCATTTTGCAACAGTCTAATCACCACCCATCTGGTAAGTAAATGACCTCCAAACAAGGGTGAAATGAGGGATGCTAGTTAACTGACAAGTGTCATAATGAGTCTATTGCTCGTCCTGTTAAGCTAACCAAGCCGAAACAAGAGAACGGCTCGTTCTGGAACAAGCTCTTGCATGTCACTGCTATTCCTACCAGCTATCTACTACGTCCACAGTAACAAGCTTCTACGTCAACGTAACAAGCTTCTACTACGTCCACAGTCCGATGACTGGCGTATTCGTAACACCAAACAACATTTCAGAAAACGGTTTATTACGGTCACATGCAACGCAAAGAGACAAAATTTGCACAACATGTTCTTACCACTGTAAAAAATGTTTGTCAAGTTTCGTGGCTCTAAACTTATATCTTCGTCGAAAAATAACCATCAAGCGTTACGAGTAAGGGGACAGATTGTAAGTCCACGGGGCGGAATCTCGCGAGCAGACAGCGACAGACACGATATATTGAATGGCAACTCATTGATCAAGACAACCGTACAGGCGCTGACCTCAGCGTATTGTGGGCGCCTTATCAGCAAGACTGTCTTCTAAAGGCGCTGTGCCCGTCGGGACAATTGTTTGCTCGACAATGAATTGGAGCTCTTCTCAACCAGTCTCAGGAAAGAGTGGCATGGTGCACCGCGGACTTCATCTTCCTCTTCTCTTCCCCCCAAGAAGGACTCATCAGCGCAGCTTCTGCAAGCACGAAAACAAATCGTTCCAGGTAAACACCACAGCTGAATTTTTTTCTTCTTGTACACGGTTCATTGAACCTTATGTTTTAAATTATGCTTTGAATTTATTATGTATACATAATTAATTTATTATTTATAATTTGTATTTATGATTCCCAATTTTGGTACATAATGTAAATTATATTAAATACATTATTATTTTAATAAATATACTATATAAATAATTAATTTAAGTTGATTAATTAATAAGATTATCATCATATAATACGTACTTATCTAATATATTTTATTAAAGTAATTAAAATTGAATTAATTAATCATAATATATATATTTAACCCCGCCGCTTGCTCGGTATACCGTGTATTATTCGGCCAGCTTTCCCTTGGATATTTCAATTAATACCCGAACAGAGTCAGGACATTCATTTAACAGTAACATAGTATCCGAACAGAGTGTGGATACTATTTTTTACAATTGCACGAATGAAAGGTGTGCAATTTCCCTCTTCCATGCACGAGTTTACGAGTGCATGGAATACAAATATCCTAGAGGAAAGTTAGCCGAATAATACAAGGTATACCGAGCAAGCGGCGCGGTTAAATATATTATAACACATTTTTGCCTTTCCCACA
>JAXIVJ010013313.1:0-2500 GCA_036785665.1 Chirona hameri | reverse complement strand
GTGACGTCATACATGCAACATCTGAGTGACCTCTCCTTGACACAAGTCATCATTCATCCGACTCACCCTGGAGTCAATGCGTCACTCATTGACCATTTCATCACCAACAGGCCGGAGCTCACATCAAAGGCTGCCGTCACCACCGTCAGCGTCAGCGACCACGACCTGATATCTGCGCAGGTCGCTGACGTCCGGCAGCGGCACATCCCGGACACCATCACCATGCGCTCCACCAGACGTGTCAATCAAGATGGTCTGTGTCTGGACCTGCTCCAGACGGACTGGAATCCTGTTTATGAAGCCGACACGGTGTCTGACAAATGGCACAGCTTCCTCGCTCAGTGGGATCCAGTCATAAATCAACATATGCCGATGAGAACCATAAGACTTAAACATCGTTCCTACCCGTGGATGGAGGACGCCGCAGTCCGAGAGGCCATGACCGCACGCGACATGGCACGAGCGGACAGAGACCACATACCGTGCGAGGAAACTGCCAGCGAGTTCCGTGACCGCCGGAACGCCGTGAAGGTGGTCATCAATCGAGCCTGCACGGACTTCTATAAGACGTCCTTCAAAAACTCGCGCAGCAGAACTTGGAAGGACATCCGGCAATTCCTCATCGCATCAAAGAAGGCCGAGACAAGGACCTCCATTGCAGCGGACCGAGATCCTGACTGGGCCAACCGACTCAACCACTTCTTTGCATCTGTGGGCCCCAGCGTGGCGGACGCACTCGCTGCGAGCGACACGGGAGAGCCACTGCCGCCGCGTCCGCCTCGTGTGTGCAGCGGCGAGTTCGCGCCGCGTCCGGCCACGCTCCCGGAACTATCCGCAGCTCTACAGAGGATGGGCTCGTCACGTGCGTGTGGTGCTGACGGCATCACCATCGAGATGTTGAAGATGACCTTCGCTGTGACTGGCCCACTTCTCCTGCATATCATTAACTCGTCCATCACAAACTGTCAGCTGCCAGACCAATGGAAGACAGCTACAGTTATACCACTTCACAAGAAGGGCGACCCCAGTGATCCCAACAACTATAGGCCGATCTCTATTTTATCTGTAGTGGCCAAACTTTGTGAACGTGTCGTGTGCTCTCAACTTATGACGTATCTCACCAGTCATCACATACTATGTCCCCAACAGTACGGGTTCCGGCCGGGCTTGTCTACGGAGTCGGCGCTGCTCGACGCTGTCATCCACGCTACAGAAAACATCGACAAGGGCATGGTAACATCGCTTGTCACTACTGACACATCCAAGGCCTTCGACAGCGTCGAGCACGGCCGGCTCCTGGACAAGCTCGGCTGGTATGGCATACAGCCTGACTGGTTCTCCGCCTGGCTCAGTGGACGCACCCAGTCTATCAAGGGTAGCTCATCGGGTCTACTTGAGGTCACGCACGGCGTGATCCAGGGCTCTGTGCTCGGTCCCGTGCTGTTTCTCGTGTTCACCAATGACCTGTCGCAGCACATTGACCATGGCAACATCATCATGTACGCGGATGACACCCAGTTCCTTGACGTTGACCTGCCGTCAAACATTCTGGCCCTTAAATCACGTGTCGAAAATACCCTTTCAGTGGCCTTGCAATGGTTTACCCAAAACAGGCTCAAAATCAACCCTGCGAAAACTGAAATGATCATGCTGAAATCCCGACGTCTCAAATCCGACACCAACATTTCGGTGAAATTTGGAAGTGATGAAATATCTCCATCGGACAGCGTCAAGGTGCTGGGTGTCACCATCGATTCCCATCTGCTCTGGGAGCAGCATGTGTCCCATGTAGTGCAACGCTGTTACTGTGTGCTGATTGGCCTAGCTAGGATGCGCCACCGTCTCCCTCGATGTACCAGACAGATGCTAATAGAAGCACTGGTGTTCCCCCATATCCGTTATTGCATAACGGTGTGGGGAAGCTGCACTAAGACTCAAAGGTACCGAGTTCAGAAAGCGATCAATTTCGGTGCTCGAATCGTGAGTGGCCTTGATCGACGTGAACATGTGACACCGGTGCTGCGGCAGCTTAGTTGGAGAAAGGTTGACGAGATGGTGGCTGAACGCGATGTCGCTACCATGCGCCGCCTCGTCACCGCGCCCAATGCGCCTGTACTCCTGCGTGACCGAGTCGTCAGTCGATCTGAAGTGTCGAGCCGTCAGACGCGCGCGACGGATGACGGCCAGCTGCAGCTGCCCAGAGTGAGGACAGAGTTTGCGCGACGTGGCTTCCTATACAGAGCCACGAAAAGCTGGAATAACCTACCCCTAGATGTGAGACGGACAGTTGGTCACTTGCGTCGCGGTGCTGTCGGTGTCGATATCTACAATGCATAATCATTAATCATACAATATCACAGGATATTCCATCCGATGTGTGTGCATATATCCGTCGCCTGTATTATTTAGCCTTTTCTCATCTTAATTTTACATGTACGATTTTATGCGAATGGGTGAATTAAGTGACGTGCTCTTAAAAACTGTAATGACGTGGATACCA
>JAXIVJ010013312.1:35000-37604 GCA_036785665.1 Chirona hameri | reverse complement strand
ACTTACAGCCAAATGAAACAACAAACAACACTGCAGGGAAATCGCCCAAATTTGCAAGCACGGTCATTCAAATTCAATTAAATTCGAATCGCATGAAACGAGATAAATTGGATAAATTGGAATGGTGGCCGTTCGGGAGAAGTGTCCTGGGGCAGAATTGGCCTCCATCTTGGATTTTTCTCTTCACGGTCACGTGTCTTTTTTATGATGAACGTGCTATAGTAAACTGTGAATAAGCTTTCTTGGGAGCCCCAACCCACAGGCTTACAACAACAACAATATGAAGGAAACCCTTCATATAAAACACGTGACCTAAAAATGGCAGCGTTTTTCCCTTTGCCTTCAGGCCACCTCTACCCTATAAACGCATACCCATACAAGAGCACAAGTGGTGCTTGATTAGGCATATTTTGCCGCACTTATCACCGTCTTCCAGAGCATGTGACTACTAAATACCAAATAGTTAGGCTTAAAAGGCGTCTTAAGAAAAGTGCAACGCAGCCTTCTTTATACAGACATTGAGTGCAACAAAGAGCCTCTTGGGGCCCATCTGAGCAGTGGCGGATCTAGGTTTCGAGTTTGGGGAGGGGGAAAAAAAACGCTTCGTTTCGTCAGCGAAAAGTGATTGACCGGGGGGGATCGGGTCGTCAGCGCAGAGTCGTTGAGCGGGGGGAGGGGGTGGCGTCGGATCGTCAGTGCGAAAAATTGTTGAGCGTGGGGGGGTGGCGTCGGGTCGTCAGCGGGGGAAATGTCTTTGAGCGGGGGGTGGTGTCGGGTTGTCAGCACGAAAGAGTCGTTGAGCGGGGAAAATCTCGCCTGCCCGGAACAAAAATCACAACCTCCCCAGAACGGTTGAGGGTGGGATGGGGGAAATATGCAATTGCCTACCGACTTCTCGTTTGGGGGTCAATTGAGGCACTCCAGAACACATCGACCAAAACAATCTCCAAATAACACCCTACATCTCATTTCGATAAAACTACGTGTCTGGGTTATCTGGGCTGTTGATTCACGCTGTGAACGTTTCAGCCTCGTCCGTCAAATGGTTTTCGAGTTAGCAACGGGCTACTTTGTATAATGTCAAGCAAAACTCTAATTGCAGCGGACAATATATCCCATCTAAACCAGTAAAACGCCTCAATCGGCGGTAACCGAACGGTATCCCTGGTGCTTCCCTGGGACAAACTACATAAAAATTAAGTTGTATTAAATTGTTCATGATCTCCTTTCTCGAATCCGCCAAAAGGGAATACGTCCTGAGCACCACATGCTTCATCGTATAAATTAGCCCTCGCCCTACGGGAGCATCTTTCATCTTCGCCCTACGAGGGAGGCTTGACAGCCCCCCCCCCCTGTTAACTTCCAAACCAAGCAACTTAGAGCAATGCGGTAGGAACCAACATGTTGCCTGCCATGAGAGGAATCTAACAGTATGCGATATTTAGGTTTCAGGTCAACGGGTGATCTTCCAGGTCAAGTGAATGACCTCGGATCGACCACGTCCAGAACAGCGATTTAGTCTGTCAGAAAACCTCAAAATTAGAAATAGATAAATGTAAATAGAAAGGCATTTTCCTAGACCAGTGTTGTCTCAGAAATACAGAAAAGGTAATTCATTATTTGCTCGTATCTTGTCAAAAAAGTCAAAAAAGTTATTTCGAAAATGACGTCATGAGCTTCTTACACTTAGGCAGCCATCACTCAGTCAAAATGAGAGATATTGCTTTAAAAATTAAGTTTCGATATTTTCCATACTCAGTTATCTCACATACATTCCGTTTTTTTTCTAACATCTTTGCAAATTTTGATTTTGTGCTGATTTTTTTCCCCAAAAAATCAGTTTTTTTCATTGTAGAGGTTAAAAACCCAAAATTTAGCAAATCCACGATTGCCATTTTAAACAGAATGCATTTTTATCTTTGCTGAATTGTGTTTGCAATTTGCTTCAAATCTCTGTTCTCTACTATATTTTTAATATTTATCGTTTTTCCACCAACATGACGTCATTAGAGCATGATTATCTCCCAAACTGCTAAACCAATTTGAATGAAATTTGTACAACATACGTCTAATTGTTGTAAACTCAAATAAATCAAATTTCAGAAAGATGCACTGCATGTGTAAAACGTTATTCAAGAAAACCCTCAGGGGGGGGGGCTTGTCAGCCCCCTCCCCCCCCCCCCAACGTAGGGGCGAGGTTAATGCTTACATAAATCAAGGCATTTTTTATCAATAATATTTTGGTTCATTTCGACATTTGCATGTACTACGCGCTGTGGTACAACAACAGATACGGCTCGGTTACCTGTGTCGCGCCGTGTCGACGCGCTGTGTCGCGCCGTGTCGACGCGCCGTGTCGGGCCGGGTCAAATGTAAATTGGTTTAGCAAGTTGACGAGAAACCTCACGGGCGCTTCGCGCTCGCTCGGTAATCATCAGAATCATCAGTAACAATATATTATTATGATGTAATCATTTTTAGAAATTCGGAAATTTTTGCAATTTCTACACGTGATCTCAGGTCAAATCACGTGATTGTATAATGTGGTCTTTTAAAATTCAAATACTTTGCCATGCCAGAATGGACATCGATACGAAAAACCTT
>JAXIVJ010013312.1:0-30000 GCA_036785665.1 Chirona hameri | reverse complement strand
TGTTCCACTATTTTGAAATTGCTATGTAAACGGGGCTAATGTAACACGAACAACTGTGATATGTATCCCAAACAGCGATAAGCGAATCGCCTGGCAGTGCCTATCGAATATAAAGTCACTTGAACAATCTACCATGAATATTTCCGAAGAAGTTATTGTTTTTCATCTATCACCTGTTATAGTTTGAAATTTAAAGGAAAGCCGCTAAAAATAATACACCTAAAAATTACGTTCCTAAGTAAAAATTAAAAGGTAAAAACTGGTTTTCCTTCGCATTGTCGCAAACCGTACTGCTGGTTCATTCGGCGCTTCGTCCCCCCCCCCCCCCCCCCACACTCAAAAATCTGTGGCGACGCCCCTGATAGTTATGTAGGCATTTTTAAACTATGATAAATATGTCATGTAGGTATATATGTCGATATAGATGATAGATGTAGGTGTCAAATTTGGAAATTTAGCCATACTGGTCCATTCTGGCTGTCATCTGTCAACAAAATTAACCCGCCCTTGACTGGGATCTCAGCCGAACGCCATTGACTGCGGGGGTCTTTCGAACCAATGATCGCAGCGAGACGCGCAAGGCCGCATTCGAAAGCTCTCAATGAAACACATCTAAAGCATACTCGAAAGGTTTACATTGAGGTCACATGTCAGGTCACGGTCAGGTCAAAGATTAAAATCGAGGTATTTGAGTGTATGGGACTTTCCATCCAAACCTTCGATTGCGACCATGATCACCCAAAGTGCTCTCACAGGTATAATACACATCCCGCATGAGCTAAAGTAAGATCGTTGGCAAAAGTCAAGGTCAATGTCAATGTCACAAAAGTGTCACAATGTGTAAAATATTTACGAAGTCATATGACATGTGTTTTATGGGTTATTTTACACGTATAATTCGATAGTGGTGGTCATTTTACCACCCGACTTCATTTAAGTGAAGCTAGTGTCAAACTCAGGTCAAGGTCAGGTCACATAAGGTCAAAATTTGAAATTGATCAATATAAATAAAAAGGCATGTTTCTGGACCAGTTTTGCCTCAGAAATGCAGCGATGACGTTCATTTGTTCACAGCTGGTCATAAATAACATTATAAAAAATACATACGTCATGAGTTACTTATTCTTTAGAAGCCATACCTAAGTCAGTCAAAAATGGTGATATTGTTTTACAATTTCGTCTAGGAATCGCCCTGATGTGTTTCTCTAATATATTTCAGGTTTTTTATATCTTTGAAAAATATGAATTTGTGGGCATTTAAAAGAAAAGTTTTCTTGAATTTTGGGGGGTCAAAAAAAAAATTCAAAACTCCAAGATAGACATTTTGTAGCCCTTGCCATTTTTTGTCTCATATTTTGAGGTTTTTTATTGCATTTTTATCCAAATATGACTTGTGTACGGTCTGTTAAATTTTAGCTGATTTTTGTCGTCAAACTTGTGTGTAGTGATGTCACTAAATTCGCTATATCTCAAAAATATTTTCTGACGAAATTTTTCAGTTTTGCACGCAAGACGTAAAATTGATGTGAGGAAAGGTACTCAAAGATTCACGTTGATAGCGCTATTGGTTTTTGAGCTATTGCGAAAGTTCGTCGGGGGGGGGGGGGTTAAAGGGACTATCCCACCTTAACATTAAATTTGAGTTGAGATAGACATTTTGATGGCTTGGCATTGAAATTAAGTATGGTAGCAGTTAAAACAACCACAATGAGCTAATCAAAAAGATATTCGAGTTTGATTTTGACATCTGTAAAAAATAAGGCCCATGTGTATTTGAATAGGGCCTCTAAACCGACAGCGTCGTCCCTCTTTACCCAACTAGTAATGCTAGTCGACTTGTTTTAAGGTCAGCCTTGGAATATTTTCGTCTTTCATTTCTCGATCCCCGGGTGGTTCGCAATCTAGAGGCTAGCACTATCAGCTGGAGTTGATGTAGCAGTTGGCCGCCAGGGACCGCTAGTGAGTCAGGGTGTTATGACGTCGCAAGCAAATGGTACCAGTTAAATATGTATCGCTAAATATGTATTTATATATAAACAAATAAATCAAACAATATTTAGTGGTACCATTTGCTTGTGACGTACTGGCATGTTATAAAATGCTTGTTTTTCTGCACAATAGATGTCGACAAAAAATTGTGCCATACTTTTGGCAGCACAAAGTATTTCCCTGTTATTAGAAAAAATAATATGACATGACGTCACCACCCAACTTTACGCTTAAAACTAAAAGTTGAATATCTTCCAAGATAAACATTTTTCGGAAAAACGTTCACGAACATGTCCAGCTGACCTCGCCTGCCATGTAGACATACAATTAAGTGTGATTCGACAACTTTCAAAAAGGTGGGACAGTCCCTTTAAAGTGAAATAATGACCTTTTGATTTTGTTAGCAACAATTTCTTAGGCTACCGTTATGGTTCTAAAATTATTTTATTTAAATTTAAGAATTAAATAAAATTATTCCCAAATTAAAAGTTGTAAGTTTGGAAAAAATACACAACAAGTACCTTGTGTACTTCATGAAGGTCATTGACAAATTCGTCCTTCCCTACCATTGTGGCATTTTTGGAGGCTCTGTGACGTTTCCGATCAAACTGAGCGCTGCTCGGACACACGCTAGTAGCGCTTTCGTTCTCCATGGCAACCAGGCGTCAGCCAATCAAAAGCCAGAAAGGGAATACGTTCTGGCTTTTCATTGGCTCACGCCTGGTTGCCATGGAGAACGAAAGCGCTACTAGCGTGCGTTTGAGCAGCGCTACTAATCAGGAACAACTCGCCACAATGGTTAAGTGCGCCGAGAAGCATGACAATGACTTTGTAAACAAATCGCCGACGCTAAATAGGTCGCCTTCGATGTGCATCGATGAGCTTCCGACTTAATTGCCAGTTTTGTGTTATTGTTTGTTAGTTTTTTGGTTATTTTATTTTTTTATGATAATATAAAGCATAGTGTTATATACAGCCACAGACAAATTATACAATACTCCTAATGTTGAAAACAAATGAATTGATTTTCAAAAATTGAGGGTCGCAACCACTAACAATGCCGCCGTTGATGTGCATCGATGAGCTTCCGATTTTATTGTCACTTTTTCCAATCGCTGTTAGTTTTAGAAGATCGCCGGGCATATAATCACAACAAGCAGAATGCACAATATATTTTCCACTCCATTGCGTAAAAAAACAATACGGGGAAATCCCGCAGTTTGATGAGGACCAAAAGTACTTGCAAGTACCGGTCGTTAAAAGTGTGGAACGCTTATCAACTTTAACTTGAAATATCTTTCGGTGGGAAAGTTTTCATGCAAAATGTGATGAATTTACAATATATTTTGGTCTCGTCTGGCGATGTCAAGTGCTAACTCCATTTTTGTGGAAAAAGGTCATTATTTCCCTTTAAACGCCCCCCCCCCCCCCCCCCCCCAGTCCATGGCGGGTTAATAACAATGTATAATTTGGCTGCTTATCAATCATCTCAACATAATTGTTTGAATACACAACTATTTATTTTATTAATATTACTGCCCGTTGGAACGATATCACTGTACTATGGAGAAGAAGAAGAAAAAAAACAGAGTGAATGTGACTGTTCATGGACAAGAACAGGTGAAATGAAAATAAGTCATCTTAACCCTACTCCTTGCGGACGGCTAGAATTACGTTAACGTGCCAGGGGGCAGATTCTGCTCCCTAGAGATCCCAATAACCGCTCGGTCGATTTCAATGGGACAAAAACCATTCCATTTGTCATCAAAGGATCTTTCTTTTTTAACCCCGATTTTTTCTTCTAAAAAAATGGGTGACCAGGGGGCAAAAAATACGAACATTTTGGGTGTTTTTTATTGATCATTGTGGTCAGTCATATGGTTCGACCGATTGTCATGCAACACACGTTTTTTTTAGCTTGAAATGTACGGGTCTTCAACATATCAAAAGTCAAGTACCAAAATGAAAAATCATAGGCGTATTCAGGGGATGTAAAATGAGGGGATTTTCTGAGAACAAATATGTGCTGTTCGTGATTGTTTGGGGCGGTATAAACGTCACATGTGGACATTATTTGCTGTAATTTGTTAAATGTATTATATTGCGCATAGGCGGATCCAGGTAAACAACGTGGGAGGCACCATGCGCGTATCGCCTATTATCATTTTACTAATTTGAAGTTGGACCTAATTTGAGGTAGGGTATCGCTTCCCATTTTTTTGTACCCGAATGTGCCTCTGCCAAAAAAAGATATATAATCCCGGTATTTATGATGCATATTGCAATGCAAATTGTTCTGAGGCATTTATTGCACCGCAAACTACGAAGGAAGTATGCGCCGCACAATCACATTCGTAACACACTCCCCAAAACAGGAGTCTGGCACTGCCTCTGCTGGGCCGATTTTTTTCCAAATTTTGACACAACATGCGCAATTTAATTTCGGGAAAGTCCGAAAAGTTTAAGATAGTTTAGGAGCAGCATGCGACAAACTACCGGAGGGGGCAGAATCTGCCCCCGCAAGGAATAGGGTTAAGCCTGCCCCCCCCCCCCCAGTCAAATTTCCTTAGACGAGTTCCTGGTGTAGCCAATGTTACCCCAACATCGGACCGACGTCGGCTCGGGATGCTTTGCCGAGCTTGACTCGCTACGACGTCGGAACGACGTCGGATCGACGTCTGCGGACACTGACCAAACGTCTGCTGCCGACATTGCACCTACGTCTGACGACATTGAACCGACGTCTGCCGACATTGAACCGACGTCTGGCGACATTGAACCGACGTCTGCCGACATTGAACCGACGTCTGGCGACATTGAACCGACGTCTGCCGACATTGAACCGACGTCTGGCGACATTGAACCCACGTCTGCCGACATTGAACCGACGTATGCCGACGTCTGCCGACATTGAACCGACGTCTGCCGACATTGACCCGACGTCTGCCGACGTCTGCCGACATGGAACCGACGTCTGCCGACATTGAACCGACGTCTGCCGACATTAAACCGACGTCTGCCGACATGGAACCGACGTCTGCCGACATTGAACCGACGTCTGCCGACATTGAACCGACGTCTGCCGACATTGACCCGACGTCTGCCGAAATTGAACCGACGTCTGCCGACATTAAACCGACGTCTGGCGACATTGAACCGACGTCTGGCGACATTGAACCGACGTCTGCCGACAAGGAAACCGACGTCTGCCGACATTGAACCGACGTCTGCCGACATTGAACCGACGTCTGCCGACATTGAACCGACGTCTGCCGACATTAAACCGACGTCTGCCGACATTGAACCGACGTCTGCCGACATTGAACCGACGTCTGCCGACATTAAACCGACGTCTGGCGACATTGAACCGACGTCTGCCGACATTGAACCGACGTCTGCCGAAATTGACCCGACGTCTGCCGACATTGAACCGACGTCTGCCGACATTAAACCGACGTCTGGCGACATTGAACCGACGTCTGCCGACATTGAACCGACGTCTGCCGACAAGGAAACCGACGTCTGCCGACATTGAACCGACGTCTGCCGACATTGAACCGACGTCTGCCGACATTGAACCGACGTCTGCCGACATTAAACCGACGTCTGCCGACATTGAACCGACGTCTGCCGACATTGAACCGACGTCTGCCGACATTGAACCGACGTCTGCCGACATTAAACCGACGTCTGCCGACATTGAACCGACGTCTGCCGACATTGAACCGACGTATGCCGACATTGAACCGACGTCTGCCGACATTGAACCGACGTCTGCCGACATTAAACCGACGTCTGCCGACATTGAACCGACGTCTGCCGACATTAAACCGACGTCTGCCGACATTGAACCGACGTCTGCCGACATTGAACCGACGTCTGCCGACATTGAACCGACGTCTGCCGACATTAAACCGACGTCTGCCGACATTGAACCGACGTCTGCCGGCATTAAACCGACGTCTGCCGACATTGAACCGACGTCCGGCGACATTGAACCGACGTCTGCCGACATTGAACCGACGTCTGCCGACATTCAACCGACGTCTGCCTACATCAGCCCGACGTTTCCCCGTCGTCTGCCGACACTGAGCCGACATATGCGAAGGTCGTGTCCCAAGCGCTCTGCCAGTAATTACAGGACGCTTCCCAGACTCCTGCAGGCATGCGAACACGTAACAAATGTATCCGAACTCTTCTGTATTTACATCAAACCATCCCAAGGTCACACAGTATAAACACGGTATAAGCGGCCTCCTCTCGGTTGCCGAGAACAGTTGGCCACGCTGCACAGCCACACTGGCGGATTCAGGAGGGGGGGGGGGGGGGGGCTTCAGGGGCAAATGCCCCCCCCCCCCCCCCACACACACACACACACAGGCATCTGGGGGAGGCATTCAATACAAGTGGTGCGACTTGACCTCGTTCACTCTTCAAAAATGCTTCGTTTGCCACCACCAGCTGTATTACAGCGATACACCTGCCTTGGTGCATCCAACGACAAATACCCTACGAAACGACCATCCAGCTACCCACAAGGCTGGCACACTCCGACCACCCAACCACGATACGGCTTCGAATCTCTCTCGAATCTGACCTCGAAACTGACCTCGAAAATGCCCGCCTTGGCCTGACCTCGATCACCCTGGAGAGAAACCTCCAAGTTCCCGGA
Organism: Chirona hameri; assembly: GCA_036785665.1. Taxonomy (NCBI): domain Eukaryota; kingdom Metazoa; phylum Arthropoda; class Thecostraca; order Balanomorpha; family Balanidae; genus Chirona; species Chirona hameri. The sequence goes on along the minus strand of JAXIVJ010013312.1, from coordinate 23,339 downwards.
TGAACACGTCACAATACACAACTATATTTGGCGCTGAACCTCCCTCTCAGGCACAAACGTAACAGAACCAAGGGCAAACCAGTTTGGCTTACCCCAGAAGTAAGGAGTGCTATACAAGCTAAAAGAAGTGCATTTGGCATTTTGAAGGGATCTTCACTAGATATAAATCAGAAGGCCTACCAGAATGCAAGAAATTCAGTTAAGAAAAAGGTCAGAGCAGCTAAAAGGGCAAAGGAACTTGATTTAGCTAGACATTGTAATGCAGATAGTAAGAAGTTCTTTAGTTTTTATAAGTTCAGTACAGTTTCCAAAAATATAGGTCCATTTAAGGTAGATGATGTGTTAGTTAGCAAGGACAGTGAAATGGTTGAAGTGCTTAATGATCAGTTTCAATCTGTCTTTACTATCGAGGACCAGAGTAGTATTGCAGCACTTCAGCCTGAGCTAGAGACAGAGGAGACTAGGAGAGCTAGGTGGCATAAGTAGTGAACTTGTTATAGAATATCTAAAGAAAGTAAGGCCTAACAAGGCAGAAGGACCTGATGAAATCCATGCTAGACTTTTAAGAGAATCTGAAAGGGAGTTGTCGGTTCCATTAGCCATAATATTTTCTAAATCACTCGCAGATAGTAAAATTCCACTTGATTGGAAAAGAGCAAATGTTGTTCCTATTCATAAAAAGGGAGATAGAAGTAAAGAGGAAAACTATAGACCGGTTAGTCTGACCTCACTAGTCTGTAAGGTGCTTGAATCAATCATCAAAGATAAGATTGTTGAATTCTTGGAGCAAAATGAACTCATCAAGGATACACAGCATGGCTTTAGGAAGGGCCGTTCTTGTTTAACTAATCTTCTGGAGTTTTTGGATGTTGCAACAGATAGCTTTGATCAGGGTAAACAACTAGATGTAGCTTTTCTTGATTTCAGTAAAGCATTTGACAAAGTCCCCCATACAAGACTGGGGTTGCAACTTAAAATTCATGGGATCAGGGGCAAGATTCTGGATTGGATAGAAACGTGGCTTTCAGGACGCCAGCAAAGGGTTATATTGAATGGGTGCCAATCACAATGGAAGGAGGTTCTCAGTGGGGTTCCACAGGGCTCAGTCCTGGGCCCATTGCTTTTTATAATATTTGTGAATGCAATTGAGAACAGTATAGACAGCAAAGTCTTGAAATTTGCAGACGATCTAAAAGTTGTCAGGATTATTAGAGGAAAACATGATCAGGATGTTTTTCAATCAGATCTGCACAAGCTAGTTGAGTGGTCTGAAGCATGGCAGATGAAATTCAATTTGAGTAAATGTAAGATTATGCACGCTGGACGGGTTAGCAGTAAACATAGGTATGAAATGGGTGGGCAGAAAATGGAGCAGATTGAAAAGGAAAGAGATTTAGGTGTCGTGGTAAACAATAGACTATCAGCGTCAGACCAGGTTGTAGAAGCTAGGAAAAAGGCACTTAGAATGCTAGGGGCCATTAACAGAAATGTTTCCTTCAAGAGTGAAAAGGTAATAACAAAACTGTATTGTGCATACGTTAGACCACATTTGGAGTATTGTGTACAAGCCTGGTCTCCAACATATGAGAAAGATTGCTGGTTGTTAGAAAGAGTTCAAAAAAGGGCAACAAAAATGGTTAATTGTCTTGGTAGTTTACCTTATGAAGATAGATTAAAGAAATTGGGTATGTTTTCACTTAGATATAGAAGGCTAAGAGGAGATCTAATTGAAGTCTTCAAATTTGTAAATAGTCAGCATTCTGGATATTTAAAGGGTGTGTTTGAGTTCAATAGGGAAAATCGAGGTAGAGGTCATCAGCATAAACTCATTATGAAACAAAGTAGGACTAGGCTACGACAGTCATTTTTCAGTAGAAGGGTTGTAGGACATTGGAATATGCTACCAGGGGATGTCGCTGATGCAGTGACACTTGCTTCCTTCAAAATTAGATTAGATAAATACTTTACAGAGAAGGGATTAGTTCATAAATACTCGTGGGATTAGCCTTCTTTTATGCAGGTAGAGTAAGGTGATTTGAAGGGGCGAGACTGGTGGAGGGGGGGGGGGTGGAGTGGGGTGCAACCTCGGATGGGCCCAAGAGGATCTTTGTTGCACTTTTCTTTTATGGCTTTATGTCTTTTATGTCTAACTACACTAGCGCTACGGTCCACGGCGCCGCCGGTACGCGAAGCACAGTTGCGAACCTGACCGAAGGATGGCGCCACCGAAGCAAACCCGCATAACAGATGGCGCCACAGTCTGCAACACTCCCCACCTGTTAGAACGGTAATGAGCATTAACCGTCTAACAGACTAAACATGACGCCATACCACTTAAACTAACAAACACACGCGTGCGCGTACGCTGAATTCGACATCACGTGTGAATCCACGGTTGACAGAACAAATTGACACTCTCGGCCTACCTACACCTACTCTAGCACTTCCAAGTCATGTAGTCTCTGTACCTGTCGTGTACGAACACCGCGAGCCGTTCTAACATCAGCTGCTATAACGACACCGTCACAGCCCGGATGTAAACGTTCCACTACACCCATCAGCCAGCGCAATCTCGGCACATTGTCCTCTCGAATGATCACAACGGAACCGATCTGAAGCCTCCCACGAGACATAAACTTTCTCACCGAATGCGGCAGGTTCCGGAGATAATCTGCCTGCCACACATTTCAGAACTTTGCCAACAGGTTCTGGCGCTGAACCTCCCTCTCCGTCAGTGTGGAAGCTGAAACCTGAGCCGAATCATCAACCACGGGAACACGAACACCAGCCATTCTTCCGGAAAGAAAGTGACTCGGAGTCAGAGGCTGAGAACTGTCCACATCATCACTAACAAACGCAAGAGGACGGGAATTCACACAGGCCTCTACTTCGATGAGCAGTGTCTCCAGCTCCACCTTGGAGAGGACACCTTTCCCGATAGTTTTCCTCAGAGAACTCTTCACTGTACGGACTAATCTTTTCCACCAGCCTCCCCACCATGGTGCTCGGGGAGCGATGAACTTCCACTCTGGGCAGGCAGGTCCGAACTCAGCTAGCAAGCTGGCGGCTGCACCTCTGAAGGTGCAGGCGTTATCAGAGTACATGGTCGTAGGAGTACCACGTCTCGCACAGAACCTTCTAAATGCCAGCAAGAAGTCACAGAGTGACATGGAATCTACCAACTCCAGATGAACAGCTCTAGTCACGGCACAGGTGAACAGGCAAGCATACACCTTTTGCCTGGGTAAGCAGAAAAGCGGGCCACAGAAGTCGACGCCTGTCACAGAGAAAGGCGGCGCCTTACTTGCCCGGAGCGCCGGTAGAGGCGCCACTGGCGCGTTGATCGCCGCTGCATCCTGTCTCTGACAAGCAGCACAGGTCCGTTTCACCATCTTAGCTGCTCTCCTCGCTCCGACGATCCAGTACTCGCACCTCAGTGACGTCAGGAGCGTGTCAACACCAGCGTGTTTCAGCAGCTTATGCTGGAATCTGGTCATGATGTCAGCAAGATGACCTTTCGGGATCAAGATAGGACACTTGTCACCCAGCGACAGATCTATGTTTGCAAGTCTACTACGCACCCGCAGCAAGCCTTGCTCATCCATGAACGGACACAACGAGACGATACGAGAGTTTCTGTCCAGCGCCTTGCGCTTACTCAGAGCTCGGCACTCTTCTGGATACGCCTGAAACTGAGTCATCCTGATCAGACACATCTTGGCTTCAGACAGCTCGACGTAGCTCAGAGCAGGCGGATCACGTCTTCTCCGCCCGGACGCCCTTCTCGCCTTCAGCCTCCGAATGAACCTCAACACCAGTCCAACCACACAAATGGCCTTGGTCAGAGAGGAAAACCGCTTTACCTCAATGTCAGGCTCCGAAGACGAGTCTGTCGCGACAGCTGCTGCTGCCAACTGACTCAGCTACTGCAGAATGCTCCGACTCAGACAGCATGACCTCCTCTGAAGGGCTCAGCACGTCATCGCCAACACTGTCCTTCAGCCAGTCAGGGCCTGAGAACCAGTGTGAATCAGTCAGCACCTCAGCATGCACACCTCTCGTGATCAGGTCAGCAGGATTGTCCTGCCCAGGGCAGTGAACCCACAGTGCAGGATCTGTCATGCTGTGTATCTCTGTCACTCTGTTTCTCACAAACTGCTTCCACCTGGATGGATCACCCTTGATCCAACTGAGTGCCACCATCGAGTCTGTCCAACACTGGTACGGGGTATCAGTGGGCAGCTTCAAAGCTCTACATACAAACCTGAGCAGACGGGCGGCCAACGGGCTGCCAAGCAGCTCTAGTCTCAGCAAGCTGACCCGCTTCAGTGGAGCCACTCTGGCACGAGACATCACCAGTGGTGTCACCACCGAGCCGTCCCTCTGGGTCAAGCGCAAGTACACAGTGGCACCATAGCCAGCCTGTGAAGCATCACCAAACGCATGAACTTCAACAACACACACATCATGCCACCCTTCCGCACAGTAGCTTCGGGGCACACTGATTCCCTTCACATGGCTCAACCCATCCAGCCACCGAAGGAACCTGACTCTGATGTCCTCTGGCACGTCATCATCCCAACCAAGCCCCAAACACCATGTCTCCTGAAAGAGACGCTTCACAGTCATGACGTACGGTGTCAGAAGACCTAGCGGATCAAAGAACCTGGCTATGAAAGACAGGATCACTCGCTTTGTCACCACAACATCCGACGGCACATCTACACCTTCAAACGAGAACACGTCCTGTGCCGGATCCCACTGGACCCCTAACACTTTGTAGCATTCACAATCATGATTTGACAATGCAGGACCCTTGTCCAGCACCACACTGCTGTTCGAGCTCAGCTTGGTCAGCGTCATACCTGCTCGGCCCAACACGTCTCTCGCCTCAGAAAACAAAGCACATGCCTCCTCCTCTGTGTCAGCACCACTGAGCAGATCATCTACATACATGTTCTCCTCAAGCTCAGTGACAGTGTTGGAAGATGGAAATCCCTTCAGATGGTGACGAATGGTAGCTGAGAGAAGGAATGGACTAGAATTAACCCCAAATGTGACACGACAGAACTTCATGGTCCTGATCCTACCTGTGTGATGCCACAAGAACCTGTGCACCTCCTGGTCCCTGTCACAGAGCTGAATCATCAGGAATGCTTTCCGGATGTCAGCAGACACTGCAAACCTCCAGCGCCTGAAGCGAACTAGTACCTCAACTAGGTCAGGGAGAAGACACGGGCCTGTCTCCAGACAGTCATTGAGGCTAACCAGGTTGGGACCCTTTGCACTTGCGTCAAACACAGGTCGCACCTTTGTAGTGGAGCTTGACTGACGGACCACAGGTCGGTGAGGTAGATAGAATACAGGACAATCAACATCATCATCAGACACTTCAACAATGATACCTTCTGCCTCAAGCTCTTCTAGTTCCCGGTTGTACTCCGACTGTAACTGAGGGTCCTTCTCTAGCTTCCTATCAAGGCTACGTAACCTAACCTCTGCAGCCTTCCTGTTGTCCTCTAATCTGAGTTGCTGCTGCTGCACTTCAGGTTTCCATGGCAGTTTAACCTCGTACCTGCCCTTCTTTAAACACACAGAAGATTCAAATCCCTTCAGCACCCGATCAGACTCTAAATCCTCATCCCGAGGTCCAATGCCCAAAACCTCTAGATCCCAAAACTGTCTGAGCCTCGACTCGGGCACATCAGACATCACCAGCAACTGATGCCCAACACTGCTCTGGTCCTCAGAGGGGCTGCCAGACAGACCCGACAGGATCCAACCGAACACTGTCTGCTGAGCCACTGGACCTTGCTCCGACCTCAGACAACCAGTGCCCATGAGCTGCCAGTAGTTATCCAGGCCAATCAGAATGTCAATGGACAACTTACTTCCCTCATGTGGATCAGCCAACTCCAAGTTCCCGAGAGAGGCCAGCACACTGGCAGGAATGGAAGGCCGCACCAGTGGAGCACAAATGACTGGAATCTCGGCCACCTCAACCTGTACTGAAGATGGCTCTGAAACACATGCACCAGACATTTTGATACGGTAGATGTTCCTGAGCCTGTTACCACTTTCACTACCTCCGAAGGCAGCATACGCCATCTCTTTGGACCCTACCCACTCTGGGGCACATCTACCCACCAGAGAAGACGATATGTAAGATCTGTTTGAACCAAGTATCAAAGAGCACCGTCGCCTTCACACTGCCATTGCGACCCTTCACAAACACTGAAGCAGTGGGAAGAACTACACTCTGACTGCCAGAAGGTTCAGTGCATGACAAGTTAACATCAGGAACACTTGTTGATGCAGTTGCTACACGCTGATCAGCAGACTGAGCTGGCATCGGATGACGGACCGAAGAACCAGCCCTGAAACAAGACACAGTATGATGCCCACCTCTACAGTTTTCACACCTTGCACTACAGGAACGTGCCCTGTGGCCACTTCAAACAACGAAAGCACAAACCAGAGTTTTTAATCTTCTCAGGCCGCTCACCAACGGCCAGTCTCAGCAGGTCCGGACACCTGGCAGCTGTGTGTCCCAGTCCACAGAAGCCACAGCCAGGCCTGGCAGCTGTGTGAAGCGCCGATGCAGTTGCCAGCCTCGGTTCAGATCTGCCAGTCCCAGTTACTGTAGACTGAAAGGACTGTGACCTTTCACGACATTCAATTTCTTCCTTTAGAAACTGTAACAGCCACTCCAGGTCTGCCTCCTTACCCACACTCTTCCTTGCCCACTCTATTCGAATGTTCTCAGGCAAACGAGACAGTATCAGAGGGGTAAGCACCACCCCATACCTGTCACCACTGATTTCCAAATTCTCAAGGCTTCTGATATGAACTAACAGTTCATCTTGGAAGGGCTTAAGGCCAGACACTGACTGCTTACTGTCTCTGCAGCTGAGTTGCAACAAAGCCTGCAAGTGTGAGAACACTAGACATAAAGACATAAAGACATAAAGACATAAAAGAAAAGTGCAACAAAGAGCCTCTTGGGCCCATCCGAGGTTGCACCCCACCCCACTCACACCCCCCCCCCCCCCCCCACCCCCACCCCCCCCCCCCCCCCCTCCACCAGTCTCGCCCCTTCAAATCACCTTACTCTACCTGCATAAAAGAAGGCTAATCCCACGAGTATTTATGAACTAATCCCTTTTCTGTAAAGTATTTATCTAATCTAATTTTGAAGGAAGCAAGTGTCACTGCATCAGCGACATCCCCTGGTAGCATATTCCAATGTCCTACAACCCTTCTACTGAAAAATGACTCTCGTAGCCTAGTCCTACTTTGTTTCATAATGAGTTTATGCTGATGACCTCCACCTCGATTTTCCCTATTGAACTCAAACATACCCTTTAAATATCCAGAATGCTGACTATTTACAAATTTGAAGACTTCAATTAGATCTCCTCTTAGCCTTCTATATCTAAGTGAAAACATACCCAATTTCTTTAATCTATCTTCATAAGGTAAACTACCAAGACAATTAACCATTTTTGTTGCCCTTTTTTAACTCTTTCTAACAACCAGCAATCTTTCTCATATGTTGGAGACCAGGCTTGTACACAATACTCCAAATGTGGTCTAACGTATGCACAATACAGTTTTGTTATTACCTTTTCACTCTTGTAGGAAACATTTCTGTTAATGGCCCCTAGCATTCTAAGTGAGTTTCCTAGCTTCTACAACCTGGTCTGACGCTGATAGTCTATTGTTTACCACGACACCTAAATCTCTTTCCTTTTCAATCTGCTCCATTTTCTGCCCACCCATTTCATACCTATGTTTACTGCTAACCCGTCCAGCGTGCATAATCTTACATTTACTCAAATTGAATTTCCTCTGCCATGCTTCAGACCACTCAACTAGCTTGTCCAGATCTGATTGAAAAACATCCTGATCATGTTTTCCTCTAATAATCCTGACAACTTTTAGATCGTCTGCAAATTTCAAGACTTCGCTATCTATACTGTTCTCAATTGCATTCACAAATATTATAAAAAGCAATGGGCCCAGGACTGAGCCCTGTGGAACCCCACTGAGAACCTCCTTCCATTGTGATTGGCACCCATTCAATATAACCCTTTGCTGGCGTCCTGAAAGCCACGTTTCTATCCAATCCAGAATCTTGCCCCTGATCCCATGAATTTTAAGTTGCAACCCCAGTCTTGTATGGGGGACTTTGTCAAATGCTTTACTGAAATCAAGAAAAGCTACATCTAGCTGTTTACCCTGATCAAAGCTATATGTTGCAACATCCAAAAACTCCAGAAGATTAGTTAAACAAGAACGGCCCTTCCTAAAGCCATGCTGTGTATCCTTGATGAGTTCATTTTGCTCCAAGAATTCAACAATCTTATCTTTGATGATTGATTCAAGCACCTTGCAGACTAATGAGGTCAGACTAACTGGTCTATAGTTTTCCTCTCTACTTCTATCTCCCTTTATATGAATAGGAACAACATTTGCTCTTTCCCAATCAAGTGGAATTTTACTATCTGCAAGTGATTTAGAAAATATTATGGCTAATGGAACCGACAACTCCCTTTCAGATTCTCTTAAAAGTCTAGCATGGATTTCATCAGGTCCTTCTGCCTTGTTAGGCCTTACTTTCTTTAGATATTCTAGAACAAGTTCACTACTTATGCCACCTAGCTCTCCTATAGTCTCCTCTGTCTCTAGCTCAGGCTGAAGTGCTGCAATACTACTCTGGTCCTCGATAGTAAAGACAGATTGAAACTGATCATTAAGCACTTTAACCATTTCACTGTCCTTGCTAACTAACACATCATCTACCTTAAATGGACCTATATTTTTGGAAACTGTACTTAACTTATAAAAACTGAAGAACTTCTTACTATCTGCATTACAATGTCTAGCTAAATCAAGTTCCTTTGCCCTTTTAGCTGCTCTGACCTTTTTCTTAACTGAATTTCTTGCATTCTGGTAGGCCTTCTGATTTATATCTAGTGAAGATCCCTTCAAAATGCCAAATGCACTTCTTTTAGCTTGTATAGCACTCCTTACTTCTGGGGTAAGCCAAACTGGATTGCCCTTGGTTCTGTTACGTTTGTGCCTGAGGGGTATATGCCGATTTTGAATTTGGCTTAATCTAGCTTTGAAAACATTCCAGGCCTCACATGCATCTAAACCTGCCAACTCAACGTTCCATTTTATCTGTGCGAGGTCATTTCTAATACCATCAAAATCAGCCTGGCTGAAGTTTGGAACCATAATAAGGTTATCTTTGGGCCTCATTTCTGATGAGATATTGAATTTAACCATATTGTGATCACTGGTTCCTAGACCTGCACAAATACTTGTCACTAACTAGATCACTGTTGTCTGAGAATACAAGGTCTAGAATGGAGCAATGTCTGGTTGGCTCTGTTACAAACTGATGCATGAAAAGCTCCTCTTCAAAGATTTGCCTATACAACCTACACTCATTTGTTTCCTCTGCTATACTTTCTATCCTCTTAAGTTAAAATCTCCCATAATAAGACACTGAGCCCGAAAGTTCTTACGTATTTCCTCACAAATATCTTGGTCTGTTTCAGCTTGGGAGTTCCTTGGAAGATTCCCTGGTCTGTAAAATGCACCTATCCTCAACCTTCCTCTGTTTCCTGTACCAATTTTAATGTCAAGCCAGATTGATTCTACTTCTTTTACTTTACTAGAATCATCAACTCTAGTAGTGCAGTACAAGCTATTTACATATACAAACACTCCGCCTCCCTGCCGTGATTCTCTGCAGTATGAGAACATGTTATACCCTTGTAACTCGAAATCCTGTAGCCTATCCCTATTATACCCCTCACTAACCCATGTCTCGGTTACACAAATGATATCAGGCTTTTCAAGGGCAACATAACACTCAAACTCATCAAATTTAGACCTAATACTTTGGGCATTCAGCAACACACATGTGATCTTATACTTTGAGCTGACTCTACTAATTCTGAGGGAATTATGATCTACTGTCCTATTCTGACATGAACTTCTACCAATGCTTACTTCCTGATGCCCTAGTACTAGCGTCCCTGAACCCCCCCCCCCCCCCCCCCCCCCCCCCCCCTCCTACCTAGTTTCCCTGAATGACACTTCTGTAGGCATCTCCCAAAGCCCTTGCCCCCTCATCCGATAAGTGAAGCCCATCCTTCATATAGTACCTATGCCACTCATAGAACTGATCCCATAAGTCTACATAACTAAGCCCCATAGCTGAACATAAGTTCTGAACTGAGCTGTTCACAGACAGAGCTCTCGAGTACCACTCCTCACTGGCTCCACAGCGAGGGAGGATGCCAGTCACAATGACTGGTTTCCTGAACTCCTTCAACCTCTGCAGCAGGCTCCGGTACTCCGCTACTATTCTCACACTCTGACTAGGTCCTATGTTGTTCACCCCCACCTGTATTATAACTGTCTCCGGGCTACTCCTACCAAGTTCTGCCTCAATGACAGGGCCCATATCAACTACTCTTGCCCCCGGTTTGACTATACATCTGTCCCTCTTCCCACAGAATATTCGCCTTAAGGGCCTTACCCTTGAGTCCCCAACCACTAAATGCTGAATCTCTTCCCTGTCACTTTCAGCTGCTGACTCTAACGCACTGAACCTATTTGCTATTGTAACCTGCTGATGTTCCCTGGGGCTGTACTGCCTGACTCTACCCTGAACTTTTGTCCATCCCTCCTGATCCCCTTCCCTCTTCCTCCTCCAGATTCTGCTACCACCCTCCATTACCCAGCACCCCTCCTCATCCTTACTGTCTGTGGCCCTAGCATTACTTTCCACAATGTTGAGTCTCCAGAAACGTGACCCAACAGCACACTTCCAAACCCCAGCCGCACTATCCACCTTTGCCTTATCCTCCTCCCTTATGCCCCTATCAGAACTACCACTGGTCCCTGATCCTGTAAGCTCCTTTTCTGACCCCCTAACCACGATCTGCGCATACGTTCCTTGGTCAGGAGCTACACCCTCCTGCGGCTCATCTCTACACCTACACTTACTTAACTGCGCCTCAAGCTCCGCTACTCTAGCCTGGAGGGCCTCTAGCTCTGCTACCTTCGCCTGCATCCTAGTCCTGCTCATTTGAATACACTAGTAACTTAGGTATATAACTTAGGTACTATGCACTTCTCAATACTTTACTAACTTAACTTAACTTTTTTGTTTTTGTGTGTTTTACACAAATCAGCTATGAGTGCACCTAATACTAGACTAAATATCTAATCCTTAAATAAACTGAATACTAAATACACCTTAATTATCCCTAATTTTCTAAAATATCTACTTATCCAACCCTGCAACTAATAACACAAAAATAAGACTAAGACAATTTTGGCGCACACAAGCTAGAATGAAAAGTCCTTTAAAAAGCAAGTAAGAGGTAACAGCTAACTATGAATGCTTAAAAATAATACCTAAACGATCCACAAAACTAAATATCTAATCCTTATATCTAAATATAATGTGGTTCCTAAAAAAATACACAAAACAACAGAGATATCCAACAGCTACTTAGCTTGGCTAAAGCGGGGTTCAGAAGTACTATCTGTTCCTTTTGACCAAATCTGTCTTTCAAGATCTTGCAGGTCGTCTGGTAACTCTCCTTGCACAGAGCCAGACCTTCCACACACTTACTGGCTTGACCAGTCAGCAACGATCTCAGGTATGTGAGCTTGGTAACGTCAGGTAGGTCACTCGCATCCACCGTCACTGAGAATGCATCCCAAAACTGAGGCCACACTTGAACATTGCCAGAAAACTTCGGTAATTCTAGCTTTGGCAACCTCATTGCACCACTGTGACTGGATGCCTCACCAGAGTTTGACGCAGCAGACACTGAAGCCTGATCATTTGAACACAACTTTGCAGCTTTTACCTTTAGAGACACACATTTATCTCGAAAGTCACCAGCTGCACTGATGTCTTCTTGCAACTGTTCCTCTTCCAACTCCACTTCCACAGCTTCTTGGGCGGTATCCCAACTGTACAATCTCCTGTCAAATTCAGAGAGAAGGGATGGCAGCTGCGAAACATCAGGCTCTTTCACATCCAGTACTGCTTGCAGTTTCCCAACTTCTCTCAACAGCCAGCTCTTGCAAGATGAGCGAGCACGTTTAAGTTTTACAAGGTCAGCCATATCTCAATCAAATCAAAATCCCTGGTTTCGGCACCAAATGTTGCGACTTGACCTCGTTCACTCTTCAAAAATGCTTCGTTTGCCACCACCAGCTGTATTACAGCGATACACCTGCCTTGGTGCATCCAACGACAAATACCCTCCGAAACGACCATCCAGCTACCCACAAGGCTGGCACACTCCGACCACCCAACCACGATACGGCTTCGAATCTCTCTCGAATCTGACCTCGAAAATGCCCGCCTTGGCCTGACCTCGATCACCCTGGAGAGAAACCTCCAAGTTCCCGGATGAACACGTCACAATACACAACTACACTAGCGCTACGGTCCACGGCGCCGCCGGTACGCGAAGCACAGTTGCGAACCTGACCGAAGGATGGCGCCACCGACGCAACCCGCATAACAGATGGCGCCACAGTCTGCAACAACAAGTATGCCCCCCCCCCCCCCCCCCCACCTCCCCTCCCCGCGTGTTCCCAATTTATCGTAAAATCGTAAACATTGTCTTTGCAGCAGTCAACATCCAGCTATATACAGTCAAAAACAAGAAAATTTCGCGTCGCTTCGCGGCATGACACAACTTTTGCAATGGCTTATACAAATTTGAAAAATGGGAAAATGAATTCCATTAAGTGTCTGGCAGAGGCTCTCCTTGGCGGTAATTCGCTCGCGCTGGCATTCGCTCGCGCGCCGCACTCGGGGTCGGGTCGCGGCGCCAGCACTCCGCGCCCCACCCTACACCTCTCTTCCTCTCCACTGGACCTGAGTGTGTGTGATGCGTGAGAAGTGTGCTGGCGCCGCGACCTGAGTGTGTGTGATGCGTGAGAAGTGTGCTGGCGCCGCGACCTGAGTGTGTGTGTGATGCGTGAGAAGTGTGCTGGCGCCGCGACCTGAGTGGGTGTGTGATGCGTGAGAAGTGTGCTGGCGCCGCGACCTGAGTGGGTGTGATGCGTGAGAAGTGTGCTGGCGCCGCGACCTGAGTGGGTGTGTGATGCGTGAGAAGTGTGCTGGCGCCGCGACCTGAGTGTGTGTGATGCGTGAGAAGTGCGCTGGCGCCGCGACCTGAGTGTGTGTGATGCGTGAGAAGTGTGCTGGCGCCGCGACCTGAGTGTGTGTGATGCGTGAGGAGTGTGCTGGCGCCGCGACCTGAGTGTGTGTGATGCGTGAGAAGTGTGCTGGCGCCGCGACCTGAGTGTGTGTGTGATGCGTGAGAAGTGTGCTGGCGCCGCGACCTGAGTGTGTGTGATGCGTGAGAAGTGTGCTGGCGCCGCGACCTGAGTGTGTGTGTGATGCGTGAGAAGTGTGCTGGCGCCGCGACCTGAGTGTGTGTGATGCGTGAGAAGTGTACTGGCGCCGCGACCTGAGTGGGTGTGTGATGCGTGAGAAGTGTGCTGGCGCCGCGACCTGAGTGTGTGTGTGATGCGTGAGAAGTGTGCTGGCACCGCGACCTGAGTGTGTGTGATGCGTGAGAAGTGTGCTGGCGCCGCGACCTGAGTGTGTGTGATGCGTGAGAAGTGTGCTGGCGCCGCGACCTGAGTGGGTGTGATGCGTGAGAAGTGTGCTGGCGCCGCGACCTGAGTGTGTGTGATGCGTGAGAAGTGTGCTGGCGCCGCGACCTGAGTGGGTGTGTGATGCGTGAGATCAGTGTGCTGGCGCCGCGACCTGAGTGTGGGTGTGATGCGTGAGAAGTGTGCTGGCGCCGCGACCTGAGTGTGTGTGATGCGTGAGATCAGTGTGCTGGCGCCGCGACCTGAGTGGGTGTGATGCGTGAGATCAGTGTGCTGGCGCCGCGACCTGAGTGTGTGTGATGCGTGAGAAGTGTGCTGGCGCCGCGACCTGAGTGTGTGTGATGCGTGAGAAGTGTGCTGGCGCCGCGACCTGAGTGGGTGTGATGCGTGAGAAGTGTGCTGGCGCCGCGACCTGAGTGTGTGTGATGCGTGAGATCAGTGTGCGAGTACGTGAGTAAAGCAGGATCGCGTATGTGTGCAAGCGAGCAAGGATGTGAGTGTGAGACAGAGAGCATGCGAGTCACGGTGCTGGCGGAGTCGGCGGCGACGACGGGTTGTTGGACGAGACCAGCCCGGTGCCGTGCCAGTTGATGCCGTCCCAGCGAGGGGAAATGATGTGGGCTCCAGACTCTTAGAGCCCATGATACCGCGCTTCGCGCGGTCTCGTCGGCCCTTTTCAGCGCGCTTCCTCAGATGTTTCGGGGGCACGTGCCCCCTGTGCCCCCCCCCCCCCCTTGGATCCGCCTCTGAATAAAAGCTGTTTAGCTCATACAAAGTATCAGAAATTCTAACTAAATCAAGTGAAATGGACTGCGGCTGGTCATGTCCACATCCGCTAAATTTGTCTTCCGTAAGAGCGATGAAATTTTCCAATATGCGTGTCCCACCTACATAGCAGTCATAAGTGTCGGTTTATGTAGGTACGCTTGCGAGGCCCCTTAGCCACACGGGCGTCGAAGCCGGGGGAAAGGCTGGACGCGTTCTCAACCTTTTCACATGTTTGTATTGGGCTTATGGGCGTTGCATGGAAAGAATCGCCTTTAGAATGTTGATGTCTCCCCAAAAAGGTGGCGGTACCTTTGCCTCGTCCCAAGTACCGTTAACGTCAGCTTGACGTACCTCATGGCAGGGGCTCCGCCACGGGGGGACGGGGGAGGGGGACGTGTCCCCCCATTCTTGAGCCAGGGGAATTATCCCCCTCCCCATTTTATCTGACAAACAACTCGAAATAAGGGTTCAGTTGTAACCATTATTTGTTACCTCTCCCCTGTTCGACAAGCTTTTTGCTGACGCTCCACCCCCCCCCCCCCCCTCCCCCCCCCCCCCCCCCCCCCCCACCCCCCCACCCCCCCCCCCCCTCTCGCCACTCAACAGCACCCCCCCCCCCCGCCGGTCAACAACTATTCGGTAAACAGTCCTACCGACACGCGCAATAAGCGTCATGTGGTCCTCAATTGACTGTGCTCATTCATTCACCTCGGTATATTATGCCGTGCGTGGCGAAATATCCCATATTGATTTCCCTTCGTCATGCCGTGTGGTGGACTGTTACTGTCAATGATCAGAACATTAGTCGGCTATTATCAGCCGTTGCAGTCTCAACAATATTTTCCTCCTTACTGCTTTCCATTCGATCCAAGTTTTCTGGACCTGGCGGCTATTTTGCTGTTTTCGGGGTCTGTGTCGCGGGGCCAGATATTTCGTAAGATATTTCGCAAGATTTCCGAAGCAATATTGATGAAATTATAACAGCCTAACATAACCCCACACAATTATGTCATGCATTATGACCTATGGTGACCAGGTGCAGCTGGGCATCACAAATAGCTGTCCCCAACGGACCAATAGGCTAATTGTCGGTAGAACTGCACAAAACGTAACTGACGTGCAGCTTTGGCTGCCATTTTCCATTTCCTTTCTGTTGTCTTGCATTTTCTAGTTTAAGTCTCCCTTTCTACTCTAAGCTGAGTAGTAACTGAACACAAGGGCGGATCCAGCCGGCCGTTTGGGGGGGGGGGGACCAAACCGTTTTTTTAGCGGACCTTACCTACCCCCAATTTCGAATTTCTCCCCGGATTTGGGCCACTTTATTTTACAACCACACGATTTCGATTTTTTTCCCATTTTTTTTTAGGTTTTCGACCTTTTGGGATATCGAAAAAGGAAAGATGTCAGCTTGCAGTTTGTATTGTTCCGACATTGCCTTACACTGAGAAAAACTATGTCAATTGTCAGCTGTACCCAGGGGCGCCGCCGATAATTTTTGAGTGGGGGGGTCGGCTGAAATGACGAGAAAAAAATGTACCCCAATTTGTTATGCGTGTATTTAAGCCTTTGCAACATTTTTAATGTGGATTTGCATGTCATAGTAGGTACTTGTTATTTAGCGCTGCGAAGCGGCGCGATTTTTTTTTTGCTCGGGTTTGCCTGATAAAACCCAGAAACATAGGCATTTTTAGGTTCTTAGCCTTGTAGAGGATAAGAAGCTAAAAATGTTATTCATTCAATTCAGCGTTACGACGAAACGAAGACGATGACGATGGCTTCGTTATGACGATGGCCACTGATGTGACGCCGCGAAGCGGCGTGAACATTTTAATTTTAGGTCGTGGAAAACGCATTTTTAATATTGGAACCAGACCGTGAGTGGAGCCAAGCCTCAGGTAACCCCTTTTCCTGGTTGCACATCTCGGTATGATGCAAAATGTTGAAATGAAGGTAGTTTTTCATATACATTAGACTCGGATAGTAAATCACGATGGCCGGTGGCAGTCTGCGCTCAATAGTACATATGATAATAATAACTGTAGTCTGTATACATACCTATGTACCGAACTGTAACAAACAACTGGTAACGGTGCAAATGGTTTCAAAGTAGCAAGAGGCAGACCGACATTTCCGCGCATAAATGGTCCCTGTGGATCTGGAGGAGCCTGGGGGAGATGGCTTGGGGAGATAGTCCTGGCCTGGTCCCCACTATTAGCTCTTCGGGCCAACAAGTTGGGCACCGCTGGAACAGCTTCCGGTTGCCGAAGTTCACGTCTTTGCGTTCGCGTCGCCTTTTTCGGAACTCGGCAGACAAGCTAAACATGTAGCCCGCTTTAAAGATAATATTTTATGAAGAGAGTTGGCCCTGGGGCCAGCAATTACCGCCAAGGAGAGCCTCTGCAAGACACTTAATGGAATTAATTTTCCAAATTTGTATATGCAATTGCGAAACTTGTGTCATGCCGCGAAGCGGCGCGAATTTTTTCTCCTCAGTTTTTGACTGCGGCTAGCTTGATTTTGACTGCTGCAATTTTGGGATACCCAGTTCCGTTCTAAAAACGTAAATATAGCATGCATTAGATTTCACGCCTGGGGGGGGGGCAAAACATAGTTTGGCCCCCCCTTAAACAGGCTTGGGGGCGCCATGGCCCCGTTCGCCCGCCCCCCCCCCCGTTGGATCCGCCCTTGACTGAACATACTGTTCTTATTGATTGCCAGTGATATTGGACCCTAAAGGCTGAAACACAGTTTTCGCGCAGCTGCGTGAAGTGGATGCGGGTGCCTATTCAAATACATGGGTACATTTCATCAGTTGATTTTTTCTTCCCGCATCGTCGCGCATCGTGCAGTTGTTGCAACCTCCGTTCAATGTATTTGAATAGGCACCCGCATCCACTTCGCGCAGCTGCGCCAAGACTGTGTTTCAGCCTTTACATGGAGTTGCCAGATATGAACAACAACAAAATCAAGCGCGCTCGCTGGAGGGAGGTTAAGCTCACCCACCCCGCCCTCTGCCAGTCTTCCTTTATAACTAGGTAAGCCTGGTTTAGATGCAAATGTGTTAAAGGGAAATAATGACCTGTTGATTTATTGATCGGCATTATTGTATTACACATGTATGGTATCAAATTGATTGAATCTCAATTTAAAAGGGAAATAATATTTCGAAAATTACATTTTGGGAAATTAAAAATATGTGCTTATATATGGTAAAGAACAGTATGATCCATCACTATCTTTGGCTTGAATATTGATTTGTAAACAAGTCATAGGACCAGAAATGAAGTAAGTGCGCCAAGAAGCGTGACAACGTCCCTGATTGGTCAATGAAACAAATCGCAGACCCTAAGTAGGTCGCCGTTAAGTGAACTTCGGATTTCATTGCCATTTTTTAATTGTTTCGTGATTATTTTTTTTAGAAGAAAAAGTTGAATGATTAGCTTAAGCCTAGTGTTATATACAGCCAGAGACCAAACAAAACACAACTACTAATGTTGAAAATACATGAACCAATTTTCAAACATTGAGGGTCGCAACCATTAACTAGGCCGTCGTTGAGTGCATAAGTTAACTGCTAATTTGGTAGTCTTTGTATTCAATGTTTGTTGATTTTTAAGGGCAGTGCACATAATCACGATAAACAGAGTGGAAGGCATATTTTCCATACCATTTCGTCAAAAAGCAATACCGGATTTTGGTGAACACCGAAATTCGTTACCAAGTACTTGAGAGTACCTGTCGTTAAAAGTGTAACGCTTATCAACTTTAACTTGCAATATCTTTTTCGGTAGGAATGTTTATATGCAAAATGTAATAAATTCGCAAATATTTTGGTCTCGTCTGTCGATTTCAAGTGATAACTCCATTTTTGTGGGAAAAGGTTATTATTTCCCTTTAAATTGCCCACAGATAAACGGCGCTTCGAATACTGCCAAGAAAATATGACAAAAAAAATGACTGACAAAAACTGCTGAGCGCATGTGGTTTATTTCTGAGGTTTGAGGCGCTCAGCGAGATGATTGCGGCTCGCCTTCTCATCTCCTGGATGTGAGCATGAACATTGTCATTCTCTATGGCCTCCAGATGCCTTTGTTGCCCTTGATGTCCTTGATGCACTGGCTAGTTTAAAAAACAAACAAACAGATAAGTGTTTGATTGTTAGCCAGGGAAGCATTTCTTCGTGAAAACGTATTGATTGTAGCGGACAATCTGACATTAGGTATGTAACGGTAACGAGAGGTCCCAATAAACCATTGTTCTGTCAAACGTATCAAGTATCAACCTCAACATTGCTTTCTAGAAGTCGTTATCCAACATTCCTATTGCTCGGAAGGCGAAGAGCGTTGGTAAACAACGAGCATTATAACATCAGACCAGCATATAGCTACTATCGAATTCGACGTGTAAAATAACCCATACAACATGTGTTGCATGGCTTTCGTAGACCTGTGACCTTTTGTGACCTGACCTTGACCTTGAAATTTGCTTACAATTTAACTTTCGCTTATACGGGAGATGCATTATACCTTTGAGAACACCTTGTGCAATAATAGTCGCAATCTAAGGCTTTGGATAGAAAGAATGGCCCAAAAACTCAAATACCTCAATCTTGACCTTTGACCTGATTGTTACCTGACATGTGACTTTATTTTAAGAATTTCAGGTGTGCATTATATTTTTCGGCTTTAGAGCTTTCGATCACCGCCTTGCGCATCCTGTTGCGGTCATTGGTTCGGAAGATACGAGGGGGGGGGGGGGGGGGTAAAATTTAACCCCCAGCGGGGCGCGTTCGACTGGCGACCCTAGCGGGTGCGGGTTAAATTACCTTGACCTGAGGTCAAATTTTGAATTTTACTTAGGTAATCTGGTCACCATGGTATGATTCGAATCTCCTTGACGAAACGATCACGATGACGTTAAAATGGGCGCCATGTGACCATAAGTGTCTATTCGTCCAAACCCCCAATCATCATCAGATGACGTTACAATTATTGTCCTATCTTCATCAGGCGGAAATCTACCGCTAGATGAGTAAACTGTGTAGGTTTCATTTCCCACTCATTTTCTTTCGAAAAGGGGTGTAAACTGTAAAGTTAATATCCCTAGGCCGACGACTATTCTACCGACGAAAGTAATCGCCAATTGCCAAAAAGTCGACTCCGACTCCGGGCCGTAGTCGGAGTCGGTAATATCTTAGCGACTCAGACTCCGACTCCGACTTCGGCCAAATTGCCGACTCAGACCGACTCCGACTCCAACCGACTCCGACTCCGACTCCAACTTCGACTCCGACTCCGCAGCCCTGGTCATGACTACATAGTATACTATGTATACTATGCACTATGTATAGTTTGAATAGCAATATAGGGCAGGCTAACGTGACTAAAATTTGCCTTGGTTGACTAAGGGAACTGTTCCATATGTTCGCAGCTGCCGGAATCATGTCTATCAAGACAGTCCAGGTTCAGCCCAGGTTCAGTCCAGGCCAGCCCAGGTTCAGCCCAGGTTCAGCCCAGGTTCAGCCCAGGTTCAGCCCAGGTTCAGCCCAGGTTCAGCCCAGGTTCAGCCCAGGTTCAGCCCAGGTTCGGGACACCTCCGATCGACCTGAAATTTGCACAGAATAACCACCAGTGGCCCAGTAGTCCACACCTAGCAGCATTCGGAGTCACTCCTAGCGGTTTGACCTCCAGAGGTCAAGCAAGGTCACGAGGTAAAATATTGCACAGCACATTGTGACCTACCTAGAAGAGCTACGGGGATGAATTCAACGCTAAAATACTCGCACATACTTGATCTTACCTTTTCCACGTCGACACGACTTAAAAAGCATGTCAAACTGTGACCCAGATGATGCACTAACTTTTGCCGAAAACACCTACTCGATAGCTATTACGGTTTGACCTTGACAATTAAGAAAGTGCACACAAACGTTACTCCGGGAGTGCGGTCCAGGTTCAGCCAAGGTTCGATTTTGCACAGTACACTGCGGCAATCATGGCTTTTTGGATGCATTTTTTTTCGTACACAAAATAATCAGTTTGCCACTAATCTCAAAATGTATGGTACTAATTGTACTTCCTTCGAACTTTAAGTAACTTACGAACGTATGCTAAGAAAGCTGACATATGCCGACATCTGCCGACGTCGGTCCGATGTCGGCATGCCGAGTTGCTTTCTGTGCCGGGATGCCGAACGTCGGGCCGACGTCGGTATGCCGCTGCCGAGATGCCGACATTTCCGACGTCGGCCCGACGTCCGTTTATTTATATATAAACGGTTTCCGCTTCCCAAAAAGGACCCTCAGTATACCCAAGATGGAGGCATTTAGCTCTTTTGAGGGCCCTCAGCCCGCAGCAGACCTGATGGGAAACTTAACTGCCGTCTGTCCGCCTGAGAGTGCCTCGTCCAGCCTGAGAGAGCCGTCAGCCTTTCGAAGGAGGCCCTCGATCAGCCTAAGATTGCCTTTGAACTACCTGTGACGGCCCCTGGCCATGTCTAGCATGAGATGAGAGGGCACTTAGCCTTTCTCATCTGGTCTCAGATGACCCTCCTCTGACCTGATAGGCCCCTCGTCTGACCTGAGAACGACCTAGTTCAGCCTGGGAAGGACCTTGTCTAGCCTGGGACGGCCCTAAAGGCAGTCTGAGAGGTCCCTTAGCCGAGAAGGGCCCAGTTGGCGGTTATATGTTCCAAAAAAAAATAAAAAATTGCAAACTGTCCAGAACACTGCCTTGCGGATCGTGACTGGGACCTGTCGCACCACCAACACCACAAACTTACACATCGACACAAACATTCCCACACTCTGCCGCCGACGCAAATACACATTACTCAGATTCTACACCAAAGCAAGTTCACACCCACACGCCCAACATTTCACATCTTAAATCACCCCGCACCCACAAGACGACAAACACTACTACAAAAGCGACACCCACTCATCAGTCACAGAATCAGACAAACACTCACACTATTCAACATTCCACACATCAACACAATGCCAACGCCACCACTCACACCTCACTGGCTCGACACAACACCAGACACACACCGCCTCTTCACACACAACAAAAAACATAGTCACGGCGGAAGAGACACACACACTCTTCCACGAACACAAAGCACAACACAACACATACACATACATATACACAGACGGCTCACGGCGCGACGGCCGAACCGGTGGTGCATATTACACAAACACAGCAAACAATAATTTCGACTACCAGACATAAATAGCATACATACAGCCGAACTATCATCGATTTTGTTAGCACTAATATATATTAGAAAATAAAAACTGAAAGAAGTAATCATTTGCACAGACTCGTCCGCCTCGCTATCAGCCATTCATCAATTACGGATTCTAGAAATCCGATAGTATTCAAAATTAGACAGCTAATAAAATATTTGAAAAACAAAAACAACAGCATTAAGTTCCTCTGGATCCCGGGGCACGCCGGTATCCCGGGGAAACGAGGAAGCCGACAGATTAGCAAAATTGAGCCTGGAGTTACCATCGGAAAACCATTTACAAAGTCCAATATCAGATGTTTTAAATTATATAAATTCACGCTGGCATTTCCACCTACATCCAATAAAACCAAAAATACAACATTTTATATCCAGCCATCAGAATTGTCGAGAAAAAGAAATAGTACTAGCACGCCTCCGCCTCGGTCACACAAAAAAAAATACTCATTATTATATTATGGAAAACCTTCCACCGCCAAATTGCCGACACTGCCCAGATTATCCGCGCTACACTATTACACATTTACTGATTACGTGTCCCAGTGCACAACGCAAAACGCCAGAAAATAATAGAATACACGCAACGGAATCGCATCACGTTGAATTTACAAACGCTGTTTGGCGATAATTATCCAGAATTGATTGGCCTCCTCTTTGATTTCCTTTACCAAACACGATTCTTTAATGAAATATAACAGGGGTTTTTTGCCTAGCGCAATTTTGGCTTTCTGCGCAGGTTTTTCCCTTTACCATAGACTCTGTTTTTTGTATTAGTTAGGAGTTTTTCTCCCAGCAAATACACCCCACAACAAGGTCTCGCCGGGGCGCCGGAGCCAGGGGACTGGCAACAGCCTCCCGTTGCCGCAATGATGGCGCCTCGGCTCCATCAACACTGACACCGTTTCGCAAGTGTATGCTCAAATGTGTGTGTGTGTGTGTGTGTGTGTGTGTGTGTGTGTGTGTGTGTGTGTGTGTGTGTGTGTCTGTGTGTGTATGGAATAAAAAGTGTATGTATGTGTGTCTCGTGTTTTATTTATTTTGACCTTGAACGAAATACTTACGTAAGATAGATATTATATTTGCATTGAACAATAAACTAACGTAAAATAGTCACCCTACTCCCTAGCTTGCTCCGGTTTCACATAAACCGGTTAACGTATTTTTTTCTGTCCTGGCAAATTGCCAGATGTCACTCCCCCCCCCCCCCCCCCCCGGAAAATGGCTATAGGCCGGTCCGGGAAAAAAGAAAAGAAAAAACAAAGGAACTCTGCCCCCTGACCACCCCCCCCCCCCCCCCCTGTGGCGCTGTCCCTGCCCTTTGTCCCCCTTAGATCCGCCGTGCAGTCTAGGTGGAAGGAAATGCCTACCTATTCTTGTCAGTTGTTAGCTACGCGGAGATAAAATATCCCATGTCTACAGTAACTCAATAAAGCTCGTACAAAAGAACCTCTTCGACATATGTCATTCCATTATTCATGTTTTTGAGGATAACAATCTTGATTGACCTACTGTCGAGATGCATTTGCTGAATTTAGAGTGCTTTATATCATTTGTACATATAGGTACACATATCTGTGCTCAGAGGCGTAGCCATGGGGGGTGCAAATGGTGCTCTTGCACCCGGGAGATTTTGCCGGACTCCC
>JAXIVJ010013311.1:10000-37607 GCA_036785665.1 Chirona hameri | reverse complement strand
GGGCAGATGGGCAGATGGGCAGATGGGCAGATGGGCAGATGGGCAGATGGGCAGATGGGCAGATGGGCAGATGGGCAGATGGGCAGATGGGCAGATGGGCAGATGGGCAGATGGGCAGATGGGCAGATGGGCAGATGGGCAGATGGGCAGATGGGCAGATGGGCAGATGGGCAGATGGGCAGATGGGCAGATGGGCAGATGGGCAGATGGGCAGATGGGCAGATGGCAGATGGGCAGATGGGCAGATGGGCAGATGGGCAGATGGGCAGATGGGCAGATGGGCAGATGGGCAGATGGGCAGATGGGCAGATGGGCAGATGGGCAGATGGCAGATGGGCAGATGGGCAGATGGGCAGATGGGCAGATGGGCAGATGGGCAGATGGGCAGATGGGCAGATGGGCAGATGGGCAGATGGGCAGATGGGCAGATGGGCAGATGGGCAGATGGGCAGATGGGCAGATGGGCAGATGGGCAGATGGGCAGATGGGCAGATGGGCAGATGGGCAGATGGGCAGATGGGCAGATGGGCAGATGGGCAGATGGGCAGATGGGCAGATGGGCAGATGGGCAGATGGGCAGATGGGCAGATGGGCAGATGGGCAGATGGGCAGATGGGCAGATGGGCAGATGGGCAGATGGGCAGATGGGCAGATGGGCAGATGGGCAGATGGGCAGATGGGCAGATGGGCAGATGGGCAGATGGGCAGATGGGCAGATGGGCAGATGGGCAGATGGGCAGATGGCAGATGGGCAGATGGGCAGATGGGCAGATGGCAGATGGGCAGATGGGCAGATGGGCAGATGGGCAGATGGGCAGATGGGCAGATGGGCAGATGGGCAGATGGGCAGATGGGCAGATGGGCAGATGGGCAGATGGGCAGATGGGCAGATGGGCAGATGGCAGATGGGCAGATGGGCAGATGGGCAGATGGGCAGATGGGCAGATGGGCAGATGGGCAGATGGGCAGATGGGCAGATGGGCAGATGGGCAGATGGGCAGATGGGCAGATGGGCAGATGGGCAGATGGGCAGATGGGCAGATGGGCAGATGGGCAGATGGGCAGATGGGCAGATGGGCAGATGGGCAGATGGGCAGATGGGCAGATGGGCAGATGGGCAGATGGGCAGATGGGCAGATGGGCAGATGGGCAGATGGGCAGATGGGCAGATGGGCAGATGGGCAGATGGGCAGATGGGCAGATGGGCAGATGGGCAGATGGGCGATGGGCAGATGGGCAGATGGGCAGATGGGCAGATGGGCAGATGGGCAGATGGGCAGATGGGCAGATGGGCAGATGGGCAGATGGGCAGATGGGCAGATGGGCAGATGGCAGATGGGCAGATGGGCAGATGGGCAGATGGGCAGATGGGCAGATGGGCAGATGGGCAGATGGGCAGATGGGCAGATGGGCAGATGGGCAGATGGGCAGATGGGCAGATGGGCAGATGGGCAGATGGGCAGATGGGCAGATGGGCAGATGGGCAGATGGCAGATGGGCAGATGGGCAGATGGGCAGATGGGCAGATGGGCAGATGGGCAGATGGGCAGATGGGCAGATGGGCAGATGGGCAGATGGGCAGATGGGCAGATGGGCAGATGGGCAGATGGGCAGATGGGCAGATGGGCAGATGGGCAGATGGGCAGATGGGCAGATGGGCAGATGGGCAGATGGGCAGATGGGGCAGATGGGCAGATGGGCAGATGGGCAGATGGGCAGATGGGCAGATGGGCAGATGGGCAGATGGGCAGATGGGCAGATGGGCAGATGGGCAGATGGGCAGATGGCAGATGGGCAGATGGGCAGATGGGCAGATGGGCAGATGGGCAGATGGGCAGATGGGCAGATGGGCAGATGGGCAGATGGGCAGATGGGCAGATGGGCAGATGGGCAGATGGGCAGATGGGCAGATGGGCAGATGGGCAGATGGGCAGATGGGCAGATGGGCAGATGGGCAGATGGGCAGATGGGCAGATGGGCAGATGGGCAGATGGGCAGATGGGCAGATGGGCAGATGGGCAGATGGCAGATGGGCAGATGGCAGATGGGCAGATGGGCAGATGGGCAGATGGGCAGATGGGCAGATGGGCAGATGGGCAGATGGGCAGATGGGCAGATGGGCAGATGGGCAGATGGGCAGATGGGCAGATGGGCAGATGGGCAGATGGGCAGATGGGCAGATGGGCAGATGGGCAGATGGGCAGATGGGCAGATGGCAGATGGGCAGATGGGCAGATGGGCAGATGGGCAGATGGGCAGATGGGCAGATGGGCAGATGGGCAATGGCAGATGGGCAGATGGGCAGATGGGCAGATGGCAGATGGGCAGATGGGCAGATGGCAGATGGGCAGATGGGCAGATGGGCAGATGGGCAGATGGGCAGATGGGCAGATGGGCAGATGGGCAGATGGGCAGATGGGCAGATGGGCAGATGGGCAGATGGGCAGATGGGCAGATGGGCAGATGGGCAGATGGCAGATGGCAGATGGCAGATGGGCAGATGGGCAGATGGGCAGATGGGCAGATGGGCAGATGGGCAGATGGGCAGATGGGCAGATGGGCAGATGGGCAGATGGCAGATGGGCAGATGGGCAGATGGGCAGATGGGCAGATGGGCAGATGGGCAGATGGGCAGATGGGCAGATGGGCAATGGCAGATGGGCAGATGGGCAGATGGGCAGATGGCAGATGGGCAGATGGGCAGATGGGCAGATGGGCAGATGGGCAGATGGGCAGATGGGCAGATGGGCAGATGGGCAGATGGGCAGATGGGCAGATGGGCAGATGGGCAGATGGGCAGATGGGCAGATGGGCAGATGGGCAGATGGGCAGATGGGCAGATGGGCAGATGGGCAGATGGGCAGATGGGCAGATGGGCAGATGGGCAGATGGGCAGATGGGCAGATGGCAGATGGGCAGATGGGCAGATGGGCAGATGGGCAGATGGGCAGATGGGCAGATGGGCAGATGGGCAGATGGGCAGATGGGCAGATGGGCAGATGGGCAGATGGGCAGATGGGCAGATGGGCAGATGGGCAGATGGGCAGATGGGCAGATGGGCAGATGGGCAGATGGGCAGATGGGCAGATGGGCAGATGGGCAGATGGGCAGATGGGCAGATGGGCAGATGGGCAGATGGGCAGATGGGCAGATGGCAGATGGGCAGATGGGCAGATGGGCAGATGGGCAGATGGGCAGATGGGCAGATGGGCAGATGGGCAGATGGGCAGATGGGCAGATGGGCAGATGGGCAGATGGGCAGATGGGCAGATGGGCAGATGGGCAGATGGGCAGATGGGCAGATGGGCAGATGGGCAGATGGGCAGATGGGCAGATGGGCAGATGGGCAGATGGGCAGATGGGCAGATGGGCAGATGGGCAGATGGGCAGATGGGCAGATGGGCAGATGGGCAGATGGGCAGATGGGCAGATGGGCAGATGGGCAGATGGGCAGATGGGCAGATGGGCAGATGGGCAGATGGGCAGATGGGCAGATGGGCAGATGGGCAGGAATGGGCAGATGGGCAGATGGGCAGATGGGCAGATGGGCAGATGGGCAGATGGGCAGATGGGCAGATGGGCAGATGGGCAGATGGGCAGATGGGCAGATGGGCAGATGGGCAGATGGGCAGATGGGCAGATGGGCAGATGGGCAGATGGGCAGATGGGCAGATGGGCAGATGGGCAGATGGGCAGATGGGCAGATGGGCAGATGGGCAGATGGGCAGATGGGCAGATGGGCAGATGGGCAGATGGGCAGATGGCAGATGGGCAGATGGGCAGATGGGCAGATGGGCAGATGGGCAGATGGGCAGATGGGCAGATGGCAGATGGGCAGATGGGCAGATGGGCAGATGGGCAGATGGGCAGATGGGCAGATGGGCAGATGGGCAGATGGCAGATGGGCAGATGGGCAGATGGGCAGATGGGCAGATGGGCAATGGCAGATGGGCAGATGGGCAGATGGGCAGATGGGCAGATGGGCAGATGGGCAGATGGGCAGATGGGCAGATGGGCAGATGGGCAGATGGGCAGATGGGCAGATGGGGCAGATGGGCAGATGGGCAGATGGGCAGATGGGCAGATGGGCAGATGGGCAGATGGGCAGATGGGCAGATGGGCAGATGGGCAGATGGGCAGATGGGCAGATGGGCAGATGGGCAGATGGCAGATGGGCAGATGGGCAGATGGGCAGATGGGCAGATGGGCAGATGGGCAGATGGGCAGATGGGCAGATGGGCAGATGGGCAGATGGGCAGATGGGCAGATGGGCAGATGGGCAGATGGGCAGATGGGCAGATGGGCAGATGGGCAGATGGGCAGATGGGCAGATGGGCAGATGGGCAGATGGGCAGATGGGCAGATGGGCAGATGGGCAGATGGGCAGATGGGCAGATGGGCAGATGGGCAGATGGGCAGATGGGCAGATGGGCAGATGGGCAGATGGGCAGATGGGCAGATGGGCAGATGGGCAGATGGGCAGATGGGCAGATGGGCAGATGGGCAGATGGGCAGATGGGCAGATGGGCAGATGGGCAGATGGGCAGATGGGCAGATGGGCAGATGGGCAGATGGGCAGATGGGCAGATGGGCAGATGGGCAGATGGGCAGATGGGCAGATGGGCAGATGGGGATGGGCAGATGGGCAGATGGGCAGATGGGCAGATGGGCAGATGGGCAGATGGGCAGATGGGCAGATGGGCAGATGGGCAGATGGGCAGATGGGCAGATGGGCAGATGGGCAGATGGGCAGATGGGCAGATGGGCAGATGGGCAGATGGGCAGATGGGCAGATGGGCAGATGGGCAGATGGGCAGATGGGCAGATGGGCAGATGGGCAGATGGGCAGATGGGCAGATGGGCAGATGGGCAGATGGGCAGATGGGCAGATGGGCAGATGGGCAGATGGGCAGATGGGCAGATGGGCAGATGGGCAGATGGGCAGATGGGCAGATGGGCAGATGGGCAGATGGGCAGATGGGCAGATGGGCAGATGGGCAGATGGGCAGATGGGCAGATGGGCAGATGGGCAGATGGGCAGATGGGCAGATGGGCAGATGGGCAGATGGGCAGATGGGCAGATGGGCAGATGGGCAGATGGGCAGATGGGCAGATGGGCAGATGGGCAGATGGGCAGATGGGCAGATGGGCAGATGGGCAGATGGGCAGATGGGCAGATGGCAGATGGGCAGATGGGCAGATGGGCAGATGGGCAGATGGGCAGATGGGCAGATGGGCAGATGGGCAGATGGGCAGATGGGCAGATGGGCAGATGGGCAGATGGGCAGATGGGCAGATGGGCAGATGGGCAGATGGGCAGATGGGCAGATGGGCAGATGGGCAGATGGGCAGATGGGCAGATGGGCAGATGGGCAGATGGGCAGATGGGCAGATGGGCAGATGGGCAGATGGGCAGATGGGCAGATGGGCAGATGGGCAGATGGGCAGATGGGCAGATGGGCAGATGGGCAGATGGGCAGATGGGCAGATGGGCAGATGGGCAGATGGGCAGATGGGCAGATGGGCAGATGGGCAGATGGGCAGATGGGCAGATGGGCAGATGGGCAGATGGGCAGATGGGCAGATGGGCAGATGGGCAGATGGGCAGATGGGCAGATGGGCAGATGGGCAGATGGGCAGATGGGCAGATGGGCAGATGGGCAGATGGGCAGATGTGCAGATGTGCAGATGTGCAGATGTGCAGATGTGCAGATGTGCAGATGTGCAGATGTGCAGATGTGCAGATGTGCAGATGTGCAGATGTGTAGATG
The DNA here is from genome assembly GCA_036785665.1 of Chirona hameri. NCBI lineage: Eukaryota > Metazoa > Arthropoda > Thecostraca > Balanomorpha > Balanidae > Chirona > Chirona hameri. The sequence goes on along the minus strand of JAXIVJ010013311.1, from coordinate 31,836 downwards.
TGTAGATGTGTAGATGTGTAGATGTGTAGATGTGTAGATGTGTAGATGTGTAGATGTGTAGATGTGTAGATGTGTAGATGTGTAGATGTGTAGATGTGTAGATGTGTAGATGTGTAGATGTGTAGATGTGTAGATGTGTAGATGTGTAGATGTGTAGATGTGTAGATGTGTAGATGTGTAGATGTGTAGATGTGTAGATGTGTAGATGTGTAGATGTGTAGATGTGTAGATGTGTAGATGTGTAGATGTGTAGATGTGTAGATGTGTAGATGTGTAGATGTGTAGATGTGTAGATGTGTAGATGTGTAGATGTGTAGATGTGTAGATGTGTAGATGTGTAGATGTGTAGATGTGTAGATGTGTAGATGTGTAGATGTGTAGATGTGTAGATGTGTAGATGTGTAGATGTGTAGATGTGTAGATGTGTAGATGTGTAGATGTGTAGATGTGTAGATGTGTAGATGTGTAGATGTGTAGATGTGTAGATGTGTAGATGTGTAGATGTGTAGATGTGTAGATGTGTAGATGTGTAGATGTGTAGATGTGTAGATGTGTAGATGTGTAGATGTGTAGATGTGTAGATGTGTAGATGTGTAGATGTGTAGATGTGTAGATGTGTAGATGTGTAGATGTGTAGATGTGTAGATGTGTAGATGTGTAGATGTGTAGATGTGTAGATGTGTAGATGTGTAGATGTGTAGATGTGTAGATGTGTAGATATGTAGATGTGTAGATAGATATATAGATATATAGATAGATATATAGATAGATATATAGATAGATATATAGATAGATATATAGATAGATATATAGATAGATATATAGATAGATATATAGATAGATATATAGATAGATATATAGATAGATATATAGATAGATATATAGATAGATATATAGATAGATATATAGATAGATATATAGATAGATATATAGATAGATATATAGATAGATATATAGATAGATATATAGATAGATATATAGATAGATATATAGATAGATATATAGATAGATATATAGATAGATATATAGATAGATATATAGATAGATATATAGATAGATATATAGATAGATATATAGATAGATATATAGATAGATATATAGATAGATATATAGATAGATATATAGATAGATATATAGATAGATATATAGATAGATATATAGATAGATATATAGATAGATATATAGATAGATATATAGATAGATATATAGATAGATATATAGATAGATATATAGATAGATATATAGATAGATATATAGATAGATATATAGATAGATATATAGATAGATATATAGATAGATATATAGATAGATATATAGATAGATATATAGATAGATATATAGATAGATATATAGATAGATATATAGATAGATATATAGATAGATATATAGATAGATATATAGATAGATATATAGATAGATATATAGATAGATATATAGATAGATATATAGATATATATAGATATATATAGATATATATAGATATATATAGATATATATAGATATATATAGATATATATAGATATATATAGATATATATAGATATATATAGATATATATAGATATATATAGATATATATAGATATATATAGATATATATAGATATATATAGATATATATAGATATATATAGATATATATAGATATATATAGATATATATAGATATATATAGATATATATAGATATATATAGATATATATAGATATATATAGATATATATAGATATATATAGATATATATAGATATATATAGATATATATAGATATATATAGATATATATAGATATATATAGATATATATAGATATATATAGATATATATAGATATATATAGATATATATAGATATATATAGATATATATAGATATATATAGATATATATAGATATATATAGATATATATAGATATATATAGATATATATAGATATATATAGATATATATAGATATATATAGATATATATAGATATATATAGATATATATAGATATATATAGATATATATAGATATATATAGATATATATAGATATATATAGATATATATAGATATATATAGATATATATAGATATATATAGATATATATAGATATATATAGATATATATAGATATATATAGATATATATAGATATATATAGATATATATAGATATATATAGATATATATAGATATATATAGATATATATAGATATATATAGATATATATAGATATATATAGATATATATAGATATATATAGATATATATAGATATATATAGATATATATAGATATATATAGATATATATAGATATATATAGATATATATAGATATATATAGATATATATAGATATATATAGATATATATAGATATATATAGATATATATAGATATATATAGATATATATAGATATATATAGATATATATAGATATATATAGATATATATAGATATATATAGATATATATAGATATATATAGATATATATAGATATATATAGATATATATAGATATATATAGATATATATATATATATATATATATATATATATATATATATATATATATATATATAATATATATAATATTCTCAAATGCATGGTGATATGTTCATTGCCATTTTGCAATTGTGTATTAAATTGAAGGTATACAAATATCCTTTTGGTACCAAATGCTACCTCAAATTTGGAGAAGAAACAAATTTGGTTCCTCTACTGGAGCAAAACCATCTCAATAATGTTCCTCAAATCTTAATATTTGAAATTGTTATACCATATTCATGATACTGCTGTGAATGGACACCATGTAACCATAGTAATTGTGGTGCCCCTAGCCATCATTATCATGATGATGTTGTGGCTTTATATTTCATTGAACTATTTATGTCTTGACTATTCTTTTTTATTGTGGTATGTCAATTGCACTCCATTCGTGAAAAATATGTAGGCACTGTTCATAACCTTGGTATGCTGTTCAAACAAGAATGTCATGCCTCCATATTGTATGATACTTCTGGTTTGTAGTCATTCACATTTCACTTTCTCTTGATAGTATATGTGGAAGGTCTTCATGAAGACCTGTACCTTTATTAAGATGCTAATGTGATGCTTAAGATATTTTTGTAGCTTGCATAGTTGTATTTGTTCATGTACAGAAGGGTATAAAGACAATGGGGTGTATTTATAATAATGCAGTTGTTGGTGAGAAGGGAACTAAAAAGTTAATGTTTAGGTGGTTTTAGTTATCAAAATAATGTGTGCATGCAATCTATGATTGCATTTCAAATAACTGATTTGTCACCTTTTTTTAATAACACCCTATGCTGAGGCTGCAGGTATTTGAAGAAGAAAAAATGCATTGCTTATCTTAAAATGTTACATAAATCATATGGTTTGGTCAACTTTCCTCCAAGCCAATTTCTTCAACAAAGTGACTACAGAACATTATTGCCCCTAACAAATATTCTCAATTCAAAGATGATTCATGATATACACACATAATTAGTGTATCTCTTCTCGTCTCTCCTTCCTTAAAACTTAAATTCATGAAATAGGGTTTTAAGAACTTCATTGGCAAGGAGAGTCAATGTATTCAAATATATTTTTAGGCCAAAATGATGTCCCAGGTTTTCAAAACGTGTTTTTTTGTCCCTCCACTACTTCTAAACTTCCTTTGATTTTTGTTTGTCCGAACCTTTTGAATGGACGGATTTCTGAAGTCGGGACCCGCGCTGAGCAGAGCTTGTTGCGCAGGCCCTGAACCCTACCATCCGATTGCGCAATTCCTGGTAGCCGGCAGAATTTAGAGGCGAAAGTTTTACGTATCCGACAAACTGGGCACGGTCCGCCCCGCCCTCTGACGTCACCTGACCTTGAGTGCGACCGCTGCCACCGGCCACAGGCCATCCCAGTCAGGGGCAAATAGCGAGCGGCGTGGCGTCTCGAACCCGGCCTACCACACTAGATGAGGTCAAAATTCCAGCGCTCTGCTAAGCTACAGGGATGAGGTCAAAAGCCCAGCACTCTCCCTGCTAAGCTACAGGGATTCCCAATACAACGATCACAATCAACAATCTGAAGCTGAAAAACCCAATTATAACCAACAGGTTCAAAAAAGAAAGATCAGTATCATCTATCAATGAAGCCACTTCCATGAAGTTTATTGGCATCGAGTTGGAATTTGTATGTAAACTATACCTTTATATCTTAGTTTTGATTTACTATATCACTGATGTATATTGGCACACCAATTTATTTTGTTGTGAGAGAAAGGCTTTACTGGACATTTCTGTTTTTAACCAAATTTACTTATTTTATCCCTCTTTGATCGCCAAAGTGGTCATATTTGGGTTAGCATACTTCGTGTAATTTGTATCACATTCCACCCAGCTCCTGCGAGCTGCGACAACTGCCTGTCCACCAAAATATCGACTCGTCAGCCATGCCGATAAGCCGGAGTGTCGCGGTCGGTGCCGGTCTGGAGTGTCTCGGTCGGTGCCGGTCTGGAGTGTCTCGGTCGGTGCCGGTCTGGAGTGTCTCGGTCGGTGCCGGTCTGGAGTGTCTCGGTCGGTGCCGGTCTGGAGTGTCACGGTCGGTGCCGGTCTGGAGTGTCTCGGTCGGTGCCGGTCTGGAGTGTCTCGGTCGGTGCCGGTCTGGAGTGTCTCGGTCGGTGCCGGTCTGGAGTGTCTCGGTCGGTGCCGGTCTGGAGTGTCTCGGTCGGTGCCGGTCTGGAGTGTCTCGGTCGGTGCCGGTCTGGAGTGTCTCGGTCGGTGCCGGTCTGGAGTGTCTCGGTCGGTGCCGGTCTGGAGTGTCTCGGTCGGTGCCGGTCTGGAGTGTCACGGTCGGTGCCGGTCTGGAGTGTCTCGGTCGGTGCCGGTCTGGAGTGTCTCGGTCGGTGCCGGTCTGGAGTGTCTCGGTCGGTGCCGGTCTGGAGTGTCTCGGTCGGTGCCGGTCTGGAGTGTCACGGTCGGTGCCGGTCTGGAGTGTCTCGGTCGGTGCCGGTCTGGAGTGTCTCGGTCGGTGCCGGTCTGGAGTGTCTCGGTCGGTGCCGGTCTGGAGTGTCTCGGTCGGTGCCGGTCTGGAGTGTCTCGGTCGGTGCCGGTCTGGAGTGTCTCGGTCGGTGCCGGTCTGGAGTGTCTCGGTCGGTGCCGGTCTGGAGTGTCTCGGTCGGTGCCGGTCTGGAGTGTCTCGGTCGGTGCCGGTCTGGAGTGTCTCGGTCGGTGCCGGTCTGGAGTGTCTCGGTCGGTGCCGGTCTGGAGTGTCTCGGTCGGTGCCGGTCCCATTGGAGTCCAAGGTCCGGCCCGGACCGGTGTCTGTGTCAGGAGCCTGTTACCGGGAGACCGGCCGGCGACGGTCCGAGATGCGACTGACATGGCGGGGTGCGACCTAACCGCTCGATGTTTATCGGTGGGTTGTGACGCTGTACGGTGCAGTAGCGGCCATTTACTGCCGGTGTGTCCCATGAGGTGGACCGGAAACAAAACAGACGTGGCCGAATACTGAGCAGGCGTGCTGTGGGCGTGGTTGATGTTGGGCATGCGTGCAGTCAAGGTATTTAGGAGGAATGTTGTAGCATATTTTGTAACTATCGATGTTATAAGAATGTTTCGACTTCCGCTGCATTTACGTGTTCCGTTACATAGCTCGTTGAGTATGTACACAATCGTGTCGATATGCTGTCGGCTGTGGACGTTTTTACATTAAGGGAAGCTAGCTAGCGCAAGATTCGAACGACATACTAATGAATGCTGTCACATGTATCCTATTTCTCACGTACAAACTTTGTCCTCGCAATATTTATCATCGATGCCTTATCAAACAAAGCAGCGATCTTATCATTGCTTTGTTGAGCAATCTGGGCCATCTTATGTGTTTGTATCCCGATAATATCTTCGCCACTGGGCTGTTTCGCATACGATGTACCTACTTATACGAGTACAGCGTTGAGCTTGCGTCATAATGTTCCACACTGACCGCAACCAGTCGCCCTGTCTGGAGCTTCCCCGCCACTGCGTTCTGACCAGTCGCCCTGCCTGGTCCGACCGCTGCCACCATATGTCACCTGTCCCCGCCACTGCGTTCTGACCAGTCGCCCTGTCTAGTCCGACCGCGCCTGGCTGTCCCCGCCGCTGCTCGTTCTGACCGCGCCTGGCTGCCACCATATGTCGCCTGTCCCCGCCACTGCGTTCTGACCAGTCGCCCTGTCTGGTTCGACCGCTGCCACCATATGTCGCCTGTCTCCGCCACTGCGTTCTGACCAGTCGCCCTGTCTGGTCCGACCGCGCCTGGCTGCCACCATATGTCACCTGTCCCCGCCACTGCGTTCTGTAGCACAGCTGTGACCGCCGCTGCGTGTTCTGACCAGTCCGCCTCTCCTCTGTCCACAGCATGAGGACGGCGGCGGCCCTGCTGCTGCTGCTGTCTCTGGCGGCCTGCTCGGCCGCCGGCTGTCCGGCCGGCTGCTCCTGTCCGGACGCCGTCACGGTGCTGTGCAGGGGATGGCCGGCCGCCGTTCCCCTCCCGCTCGCCGACGTCACGCGGCTGGTGGTGCGGGGTGCCTCCGGCGCGCCCCCGGACGGCCTGTTCGCCAACGCCACCCACCTGCTGACGCTGGAGCTGCGGGACGGCCAGCAGCTGCGGCTAGGAGACCGTAGTCTGATCGAGCTGCACGTGCTGAGGCACCTGTCGGCCAACGGGTGTGGTCTGGCAGCGCTGCCGCCGCACGGTCTGGTGCTGCTGCCGCGGCTGGAGACGCTGGATCTCTCGGACAACAATCTGACGCGGCTGCACCGACACCAGTTCACCTACAACACCCACCTGAGGCAGCTGAACCTGTCCGGCAACCCTCTGGCCCGCGGTGTGCATAACGAGGCGTTTTTCGGCGCGGAGCGGCTGCGTGAGCTCGACCTGAGTCGGTGTCGGCTGCGGCGCGCGCCCGGAGCCTGGTTCCGACGCCTGCCGGCTCTGGAGACGCTGACACTGGCGAGGAATGAACTGACCAGCGTCCGAGCAGTGGACACCCGAGACTGGCGCGAGCTGCGAGTGCTGGACCTCTCGGCTAACGCCATCTCGCACGTAGAGCGGGGAACGTTCAACGCGTCAGCGAACCTGGTCCGCGCCGACCTGTCCGCGAACTATCTGAGCGAACTGCTGGGGACTGGGATGAACTGCAGTCAGTTGGACATCAGCGACAACTCGTTCACGGTGGCGAACCGGTCGTACCTGGAGCTGCCGTCCCAGCTGAAGGAGCTGACGCTATCCAGGTGCTCGCGGCTGACGCATGTCGGGCGGAATCTTCTCCAGCGGAGTCTCCAGCTGGAGACGGTCGACATCAGCGGTAACGGCCTGCTCTCCGAGATCGAGCACACCACCTTCAGTCACCTGGACCACCTGAAGACGGTCGACCTGTCCAGCAACGCGCTGGAGAAGCTGCCTCGCAGTCTGTCGACGGCAACTCTGAAGACGCTCAACCTAACGGGCAACAACTTCAGCTGCGATTGCAGCCTGCAGTGGTACAACCGGCAGCAGCCCGCCTCGCCGCTCGCCTGCCGCCTCGGCGACTCGACGGCGCGCCTCGCCGACGGTCTGGCGCACGTGCTGTGCGAGCCGGTGTCGGTGACTGTGCGCCAGACGCAGGCCTGGGCTCCGCTCAACACCACCACCGTGCTGGAGTGCCAGCCGGCGGGCCACCCGGCGCCGGCGCTCACGTGGATCACCCCACAGCGCTACGTATTCCACTGGGCTCCCGAGGCCGCCGCGGACGGTGCAGACGTCCACGACCAGCGGCACCCGGACCGGCACACGGCCCAGCTGGACACGCACCGAGAACTGGATCACTACCGAGTGCTGCCGGACGGCAGGCTGCAGGTGAACGGTGTGGCCGACCGCCACCAGGGCCGCTACGTGTGCCTGGCCGAGGGCGACGCCGGCTCGGCGGCCGGCAGCGTGTACCTCACGGTCGGAGTGAGCAGTCTGCACGATGTGAAGATGATGGCGCTCCTGATGGCGCTGACGGGGTGTCTGACCGCCATCACGTTCGCGCTCGTCGTCAGGCTCGGGCTCTGCATCTTCTACAAGTGAGTACATAGTCTGGCTCTGAGCAGAGTGGGAGCATGGGGCAGGTTGGGTTCTGCCGGGCTGGTAGACCGCAGAGCGTTGAGTTGAGATGTTTGTTTTGATATGATATATTGTTTGTTTTGATAGTCCAGGAAACCAGTCATTGTGACTGGCATCCTCCCTCGCTGTGGAGCCAGTGAGGAGTGGTACTCGAGAGCTCTGTCTGTGAACAGCTCAGTTCAGAACTTATGTTCAGCTATGGGGCTTAGTTATGTAGACTTATGGGATCAGTTCTATGAGTGGCGTAGGTACTATATGAAGGATGGGCTTCACTTATCGGATGAGGGGGCAAGGGCTTTGGGAGATGCCTACAGAAGTGTCATTCAGGGAAACTAGGTAGGAGGGGGGTTCGGGGACGCTAGTACTAGGGCATCAGGAAGTAAGCATTGGTAGAAGTTCATGTCAGAATAGGACAGTAGATCATAATTCCCTCAGAATTAGTAGAGTCAGCTCAAAGTATAAGATCACATGTGTGTTGCTGAATGCCCAAAGTATTAGGTCTAAATTTGATGAGTTTGAGTGTTATGTTGCCCTTGAAAAGCCTGATATCATTTGTGTAACCGAGACATGGGTTAGTGAGGGGTATAATAGGGATAGGCTACAGGATTTCGAGTTACAAGGGTATAACATGTTCTCATACTGCAGAGAATCACGGCAGGGGGGCGGAGTGTTTGTATATGTAAATAGCTTGTACTGCACTACTAGAGTTGATGATTCTAGTAAAGTAAAAGAAGTAGAATCAATCTGGCTTGACATTAAAATTGGTACAGGAAACAGAGGAAGGTTGAGGATAGGTGCATTTTACAGACCAGGGAATCTTCCAAGGAACTCCCAAGCTGAAACAGACCAAGATATTTGTGAGGAAATACGTAGGAACTTTCAGGCTCAGTGTCTTATTATGGGATATTTTAACTTAAGAGGATACGAAAGTATAGCAGAGGAAACAAATGAGTGTAGGTTGTATAGGCAAATCTTTGAAGAGGAGCTTTTCATGCATCAGTTTGTAACAGAGTCAACCAGACATTGCTCCATTCTAGACCTTGTATTCTCAGACAACAGTGATCTAGTTAGTGACATAAGTATTTGTGAAGGTCTAGGAACCAGTGATCACAATATGGTTAAATTCAATATCTCATCAGAAATGAGGCCCAAAGATAACCTTATTATGGTTCCAAACTTCAGCCGGGCTGATTTTGATGGTATTAGAAATGACCTCGCACAGATAAAATGGAACGTTGAGTTGGCAGGTTTAGATGCATGTGAGGCCTGGAATGTTTTCAAAGCTAGATTAAGCCAAATTCAGAATCGGCATATGCCTTATTAATATTTGTGAATGCAATTGAGAACAGTATAGACAGCAAAGTCTTGAAATTTGCAGACGATCTCAAAGTTGTCAGGATTATTAGAGGAAAACATGATCAGGATGTTTTTCAATCAGATCTGGACAAGCTAATTGAGTGAGTGGTCTGAAGCATGGCAGATGAAATTCAATTTGAGTAAATGTAAGATTATGCACGCTGGACGGGTTAGCAGTAAACATAGGTATGAAATGGGTGGGCAGAAAATGGAGCAGATTGAAAAGGAAAGAGATTTAGGTGTCGTGGTAAACAATAGACTATCAGCGTCAGACCAGGTTGTAGAAGCTAGGAAAAAGGCACTTAGAATGCTAGGGGCCATTAACAGAAATGTTTCCTACAAGAGTGAAAAGGTAATAACAAAACTGTATTGTGCATACGTTAGACCACATTTGGAGTATTGTGTACAAGCCTGGTCTCCAACATATGAGAAAGATTGCTGGTTGTTAGAAAGAGTTCAAAAAGGGCAACAAAAATGGTTAATTGTCTTGGTAGTTTACCTTATGAAGATAGATTATCCAACATATGAGAAAGATTGCTGGTTGTTAGAAAGAGTTCAAAAAGGGCAACAAAAATGGTTAATTGTCTTGGTAGTTTACCTTATGAAGATAGATTAAAGAAATTGGGTATGTTTTCACTTAGATATAGAAGGCTAAGATGAGATCTAATTGAAGTCTTCAAATTTGTAAATAGTCAGCATTCTGGATATTTAAAGGGTATGTTTGAGTTCAATAGGAAAAATCGAGGTAGAGGTCATCAGCATAAACTCATTATGAAACAAAGTAGGACTAGGCTACGACAGTCATTTTTCAGTAGAAGGGTTGTAGGACATTGGAATATGCTACCAGGGGATGTCGCTGATGCAGTGACACTTGCTTCCTTCAAAATTAGATTAGATAAATACTTTACAGAGAAGGGATTAGTTCATAAATACTCGTGGGATTAGCCTTCTTTTATGCAGGTAGAGTAAGGTGATTTGAAGGGGCGAGACTGGTGGAGGGGGGGGGGGGGGGGTGGGGGGGGGGGGTGCAACCTCGGATGGGCTCAAGAGGCTCTTTGTTGCACTTTTCTTTTATGTCTTTATGTCTTTATGCCTGTTACTCATAATCATGAGGCTTGTCTTAAGCATGACTGATGGTGACAATGTGGCTTGCATAATAATCGGCATCGGCGGTCACGTCCATTTCTGCAACCGGAATTTCTGGAAAACAATGTATTCAGTCTTAACCCGCCATTGACGGGGGGGCAGCGTTTAACGCCCCCCCCCCCCCCTCCTGATGAATTTTCGTAATAACTCAAAAACGAATAGCGCTATCAACGTGAAACTTCGGGTACCTTCTTATAAATCACGTTTACGTCTTCTGTGAAAAAAATAAAGCAATTTCGTCGAAATTTGTCGAGTTATATCGAATTTAGTGACGTCACCATACAAGTTTTACACCAAAATCAGCTAAACTTTGCCAGGCCATATAAATGCCATATTTAAAGCAAAATGCAATCGAAAAACGCCAAATGATAGCAAATTGCAAATTGCAACTTGCTATCTCGGAATTTGGAAAATTTTGGATTTTGACCCAAAAATTCAAAACTTGTTTGGGTGGAAAATGCCCACAAAATCGATTTTTTTAAAGATATTCAAAAAATGGAATGTATGTTAGAGAACCACATATGGGGCAACTACCATACCAAATTTCAGGTTGATATCACCATTTTTGACTGATTTATGACATCTAAAGTATGGGTAACTCATGACGTCATATTTTTGTTTGCCTTTTTGACCAGATACAGACAAATAAATTGCACGACTGTATTGCTGAGACAAGACTGGTCTAGAAAATGTTTTTTTATTATTTAGATTTATCAATTAAAAATGTTGACCTTCAGTAACCTGAACTTGACCTGAACTTGACATTAACTTCACGTAAATGAAGTCAGGTGGTAAAATGACTATCACTATCGAATTATACGTGGAAAATAAATCATAAAACATGTGTTGCATGAATTTCGTAGATATTTTAAGCATAGTGACCTTTTGTGACCTGACCTTGACCTTGGCCTTGGCCAACAATCTCACTTTAGGTCATGCGGGATGTGTATCATACCTTTGGCAGCACTTTGGGTGATCATGGTCGTAATCGAAGGCTTTGGATGGAAAATATGGCCCATAAGCTCAAATACGTCTATTTTGACACTTGACCTGACCGTGACCTGGCATTTGACCTCACTTTGACATTTTTGAGTATACTCTAAATTCATCTAATTGAGAGCTTTCGATTGCCGCCTTGCGCGTCTCGCTGCGATCATTGGTTCGGAAGATAACCAGGAGACCCTCCTCCCCCCTCTAGTCAATGGCGTTCGGCTGAGACCCCAGTCAATGTCGGGTTAATGTCGGCACGTCATGTCTAACGCAGCAGATCCATCCTCCAGCGTGAGTCGTTTGACACACCTGTATTTCCGCCATGATATCGACTGCTGGTCGCTGGACCCAGATTCTGTGGGTTGTCCGCTAGCCACTCCGCTGCATACTTTTTAGATTCAAATTGAAGCAAGTCTTGTTATGACGCCACTCAAAATCACATCAACATCACTCAAATTCAAACTAAAATGGATAAAATTCAAATGTAAAATAGTCAGTTTCGAAGACGTAGGCATACTAAGGGAATGTTACATTCAAACATCGAACAAAACAGGCGCGACTGCATCTTGAACGTTAGCGTGACGTCCAGAATGCCTCGCTGTCAGGACTCAGAGACGGCGCCGTTAACAATGACGCCTGAGCTACTTTCTCACTTGTTTCAATTCATTTATGGACTATTCCAGTTGGGCGGTCAATATTCTGCCCGAGTCGAGCATGCATCGTAGCATTAGTAGACATGACTTTGACCTTTGGCGGTCGGGGTCATCTGGGAGGAAGGAGTCTCGTCTGGTCGTGACTGGTCTTTCTCGATGTGTCTGAGAGGTACAGCACTGAGAAGTTCAGTAATAATGAAGGTAGAGAATGGTAGGCTGGTCATTCAGGACTTAACAAAGAGTCGAGAAAGTCGGTGCGCCCGAGAACTCATCAATTCAGCCTTGGCATTTTTGCCATTTTCTGGATTTTTGGGTCCATTTTTGTTTTGCTCTTCATTTTTTTTCTGGAAATTTGCTTTCTTTTCACCTGATCTTACCGACATTGTAGTTAAAATTTAATTACATTTTTCTCAAGGATTTTTAAATCCTTGAAAAAAATGTAATTAAAACACACCGATGTGTTCTGCGTGTGTTTAAACCTAAAAATGTGTTTAAGCCTAAAAACACATCGGTGTATTTGTAAGTTTTGTGTATTTGATCATGAGCCGTGCTCGAAAATTCATACCAAACATTAAATAATAAACTTAACTACATCTCAACTTTTGTAATGTCAAATAAAAAGTTTTAAAATACACATTATTTTACTTATAAAGTAAAAATGTGTTATTTATAATAGATATTAAAATATCTATTATAAATAAGAATTTTTTACTTTACAAGTAAAATAATGTGTATTTTAAAACTTTGTATTTGACATTACAAAAGTTGAGATGTAGTTAAGTTTATTATTTAATGTTTGGTATGAATTTTCGAGCACGGCTCATGATCAAATACACAAAACTTACAAATACACCGATGTGTTTTTAGGCTTAAACACATTTTTAGGTTTAAACACACGCAAAACACATAGGTGTGTTTTTAGGTTTGTGTATGTGATCATGAGGCGTGCTCGAAAATTCATACCAAACATTAAATAATAAACTTAACTACAACTCAACCTTTGTAAGGTCAAATAAAAAGCTTTAAAATACGAATTATTCCAAATTTGCAATGCCTTACATAACCACAGCGTTAATAAGACTAAAAATAAAACAATTTGTAAAAAAAATGGCAATCTTAACTTCCCTAACTTTCCTAACAAGACAATTTTACTCTCTGACTATGCATTTGTACTCTGTGACCAGAGATTGAAACGAAAAATCCAACACTGCCCATCATCATAAACACATCATATATCATCATCGAGCAGTCAAGGAAGGGGTAGAAGGTACCAGACAGCGGGCAGGGCTTTTGGGCATTGCAGTGTGGGCTGCTATCGCGGCTGGTGTTCTGTTCACTACGCCGGCCCGTTTCGCCGTACTACTGACTGAGCTGACCGCCTGGCCCTGACCGGACCGGTTACTCGGCCAGCCTACTTACCCCGGCTGACGGAAGGTGAAAGTGCCCGGCACTGACCATTGTTAGGCGGTAATATGCAGACACAGTAAGCCGGTATCCCGGTTGTGATTTGCACATTGAAAGTGAAACTGTGACGCTATTTTGCTGTAAGCTTGATTTGTATTCGACTTAGTTTTTTTAAACACTAGTTTGTGTTTGAATTCGGTACTAACATTAGTTTGAATGTGACCTTTTTCAGTCTCACTTTGCCTTGTCTGAAGTTCATGATGATGACCCGCTTTACGTTGAACTATACTTGTTTTAATTTGAAGGTCAGCCAAATATAGCCCGGATCACCATAATCACCCTGCCTATTCTGTTGAACTAGCGAGCTTCTTTTATCGCCAACTTGTGGGCTTCCTTCATCACCTCTATTTTCAATGGCTGGATTTAGCATACGTATCGATTTCAAGTGAGGCTAACTGGACTTGGTGGCAGGTGTCGCGCCAGTGCCACAGATGTATCGCGGTCTGTTGTTCCGTGCCGGGCCTGGGCGACGCCCCCCCCCCCCCCCCCCCCCCTCCCCTGGCCTCGTCAGCGGACGATAGCCGGGCGTGGCGCGATCGCCATTGATTTTGGATAGCCGGTGCGACATGTACGCTGGCCTTTAGTGGCGCGATTGCCATCGATTTTGGATAGCCGGTGCGACATGTACGCTGGCCTTTAGTGGCGCGATTGCCATTGATTTTGGATAGCCGGTGCGACATGTACGCTGGCCTTTAGTGGCGCGATTGCCATTGATTTTGGATAGCCGGTGCGACATGTACGCTGGCCTTTAGTGGCGCGATTGCCATTGATTTTGGATAGCCGGTGCGACATGTACGCTGGCCTTTAGTGGCGCGATTGCCATCGATTTTGGATAGCCGGTGCGACATGTACGCTGGCCTTTAGTGGCGCGATTGCCATTGATTTTGGATAGCCGGTGCGACATGTACGCCGGCCTTTAGTGGCGCGATTGCCATCGATTTTGGATAGCCGGTGCGACATGTACGCTGGCCTTTAGTGGCGCGATTGCCATTGATTTTGGATAGCCGGTGCGACATGTACGCTGGCCTTTAGTGGCGCGATTGCCATTGATTTTGGATAGCCGGTGCGACATGTACGCTGGCCTTTAGTGGCGCGATTGCCATTGATTTTGGATAGCCGGTGCGACATGTACGCTGGCCTTTAGTGGCGCAATTGCCATTGATTTTGGATAGCCGGTGCGACATGTACGCTGGCCTTTAGTGGCGCGATTGCCATTGATTTTGGATAGCCGGTGCGACATGTACGCTGGCCTTTAGTGGCGCGATTGCCATTGATTTTGGATAGCCGGTGCGACATGTACGCTGGCCTTTAGTGGCGCGATTGCCATCGATTTTGGATAGCCGGTGCGACATGTACGCTGGCCTTTAGTGGCGCGATTGCCATTGATTTTGGATAGCCGGTGCGACATGTACGCCGGCCTTTAGTGGCGCGATTGCCATCGATTTTGGATAGCCGGTGCGACATGTACGCTGGCCTTTAGTGGCGCGATTGCCATTGATTTTGGATAGCCGGTGCGACATGTACGCTGGCCTTTAGTGGCGCGATTGCCATTGATTTTGGATAGCCGGTGCGACATGTACGCTGGCCTTTAGTGGCGCGATTGCCATTGATTTTGGATAGCCGGTGCGACATGTACGCTGGCCTTTAGTGGCGCGATTGCCATTGATTTTGGATAGCCGGTGCGACATGTACGCTGGCCTTTAGTGGCGCGATTGCCATCGATTTTGGATAGCCGGTGCGACATGTACGCTGGCCTTTAGTGGCGCGATTGCCATTGATTTTGGATAGCCGGTGCGACATGTACGCCGGCCTTTAGTGGTGCGATTGCCATCGATTTTGGATAGCCGGTGCGACATGTACGCTGGCCTTTAGTGGCGCGATTGCCATTGATTTTTGATAGCCGGTGCGACATGTACGCTGGCCTTTAGTGGCGCGATTGCCATTGATTTTGGATAGCCGGTGCGACATGTACGCTGGCCTTTAGTGGCGCGATTGCCATTGATTTTGGATAGCCGGTGCGACATGTACGCTGGCCTTTAGTGGCGCGATTGCCATTGATTTTGGATAGCCGGTGCGACATGTACGCTGGCCTTTAGTGGCGCGATTGCCATTGATGTTGGATAGCCGGTGCGACATGTACGCTGGCCTTTAGTGGCGCGATTGCCATTGATGTTGGATAGCCGGTGCGACATGTACGCTGGCCTTTAGTGGCGCGATTGCCATTGATTTTGGATAGCCGGTGCGACATGTACGCTGGCCTTTAGTGGCGCGATTGCCATTGATGTTGGATAGCCGGTGCGACATGTACGCTGGCCTTTAGTGGCGCGATTGCCATTGATTTTGGATAGCCGGTGCGACATGTACGCTGGCCTTTAGTGGCGCGATTGCCATTGATTTTGGATAGCCGGTGCGACATGTACGCTGGCCTTTAGTGGCGCGATTGCCATTGATTTTGGATAGCCGGTGCGACATGTACGCTGGCCTTTAGTGGCGCGATTGCCATTGATTTTGGATAGCCGGTGCGACATGTACGCTGGCCTTTAGTGGCGCGATTGCCATTGATGTTGGATAGCCGGTGCGACATGTACGCTGGCCTTTAGATCGTGCCTCGCAGCGCCCAGACTCTAGGCATTAAGACACTGAACTTGCATGTGAATGGACAATGTGCAGGTGTTTCATGCACGAGTTGTTCGCGCACTCTAAAGTTCAGTCTGTAGATTGCTGACCTATGGCTATGAATTCGTTTATCAGGCCTGGTCGGCACTTGTTTTCAGATGACGGAATTGACCTTTGGTTTGTTTAAGTCACGCACGTTACCAGCTGCCGTCAATGAGGTTCGCTGATTGTGGTCAATAGTTCGGAGCATGGTAATCTATCCTGGTAATCGTTTAGCTTCCGGCGGAGTATCTTTTCGAATTGCACACTTTACCGGTGCATTAATGTTCCCGTAGTACAACAATCTTGGAGATTTTACTGCTCCCCAGAAGCCAATTCAATCTAAGCACGCTGCCTCAATTTGGGTCAGGAAACGACTGTGCCCTGACTGGTATATCTAAATTGTGGAACCTGTGTATTGTGTGCCCACATAGCAGCAGTGTGGTGTGCTCATATTAAAGGGAATAGTTCACCTTTAACATGGGGTTTTGGATTGAGAGCAGATTTGTAGAGCAGATCTAAAAATGGGTTGTGGTGAAAGAATAACCTCCCTACGTTAAGTAATTTCGACACAGAACTAGTGGGCCCAGTTTCATGTCTGCTGTTCCGGGCCACGATCGGGACATGAACGCTCGCCGCCGGAGGCAGGTACACTCTGGCACGTAGTCTGATCACGACGCCTCGTTAATATCCGCTCAGCCGCCCGAGCGCCGCGGCGGCCCCTTGTCAGAGACTGTACTTGGCGTCAGGCGGAGCTAGAACGCCAGCTGCTATCGTACGATTTCTCCTGAAATAGAAAGAGAAACTTACTTCTTTCTCCACATATATCCATCAGTTGTCCAAACCAAAGTCATATTCGTAGTTTTGAGCTCAAGATGCACGGTATGGTTGAATTTCAAGACAACTTTCAAGGTGACATATTCCCTTTAAAGCCCGACCCAAGTTACTGATGTGAAGGCGATTGAACTCGTTCGCCTCTTGAGCCCTGCTCCTGTATTTAATTTCTGTGTCATCCCATCTCGACTAGCGTCGTCTCCTGAGCTGGCACGTGAACTCTTTGTAGCTAGGAATATACCCACCATGCTCAATGTATGCATTACTGTCTGCCTGGTGGCTGCTGCGTCTTATGCGCCCTCTGAACTGTCCTGTGACCTGTGACATGTGACTTCAGGTGCGGCCGCTGTGACCTGTGGCACGTGACTTCAGGTGCGGCCGCTGTGACCTGTGACATGTGACTTGTGACTTCAGGTGCGGCCGCTGTGGCCTGTGACCTGTGACTTGTGACTTCAGGTGCGGCCGCTGTGGCACGTGACTTCAGGTGCGGCCGCTGTGGCCTGTGACCTGTGACTTGTGACTTCAGGTGCGGCCGCTGTGGCACGTGACTTCAGGTGCGGCCGCTGTGGCCTGTGATCTCTGATCGGTGACCTGTAACGTCAGGTGCGACTGATCTGGGACTGTTTACCTGTGGCCTGTGACCTGTGACCTGTGACCTGTGACCTGTGACCTGTGACCTGTGACCTTTGACCCGTGACATGGGACCTGTGACCTGTGACTCCTGACTTTTGACCCGTGACCTGCAGGTGCGGCTGCTGTATCTGCTGTACGGACGAACTGCCGCCGCGCGCCAAGAAGGTCAAGTGCATGATGGACGGTGTGGAGCAGTGGCGGGCGCTGCAGCTGGGCTGCCTGCGGGAGAGCTACAACCAGCAGGTGGCTGGCATCAAGGACAGCTGCTACCAGCAGGTGGAGCGCATCCGAGACACGTACAAGGGCCAGGCGCGCTACCTGGGAGACATGCGCGACTACGGCGCGCAGCAGATCGAGGGCTTCAGGGAGCAGTACCTGGATCAGGTGGGTGGCGACTGCCGACCGTCGGTGGAGCGGGGGATGGGGTAGGGAGAGGGGTGCAGGAGTGTCGACTGTCGGTGGAGCGAGGGGATGGGGTAGGGGGAGGGTGCAGGGGTGTCGACTGTCGGTGGAGCGAGGGGATGGGGTAGAGAGAGGGGTGGTGCAGGGGTGCCGACTGTTGGTGGAACGAGGGGATGGGGTAGGGAGAGGGGTGCAGGAGTGTCGACTGTCGGTGGAGCGAGGGGATGGGGTAGGGGGAGGGTGCAGGGGTGTCGACTGTTGGTGGAGCGAGGGGATGGGGTAGAGAGAGGGGTGGTGCAGGGGTGCCGACTGTCGGTGGAGCGGGGGATGGGGTAGAGAGAGGGGTGGTGCAGGGGTGCCGACTGTCGGTGGAGCGAGGGGATGGGGTAGAGAGAGGGGTGGTGCAGGGGTGCCGACTGTCGGTGGAGCGGGGGATGGGGTAGAGAGAGGGGTGGTCCAGGGGTGCCGACTGTCGGTGGAACGAGGGGATGGGGTAGGGAGAGGGTGGTGCAGGAGTGTCGACTGTCGGTGGAGCGAGGGGATGGGGTAGGGAGAGGGTGGTGCAGGAGTGTCGACTGTCGGTGGAGCGAGGGGGAGGGAGAGGGGTGGTGCAGGGGTGCCGACTGTCGGTGGAGCGAGGGGATGGGGTAGGGAGAGGATGGTGCAGGAGTGACGACTGTCGGTGGAGCGAGGGGATGGGGGAGGGAGAGGGGTGGTGCAGGGGTGTCGACTGTCGGTGGAGCGGGGGATGCGGTAGAGAGAGGGGTGGCGCAGGGGTGCCGACTGTCGGTGGAGCGGGGGGATGGGGGAGGAAGAGGGGTGGTGCAGGGGTGTCGACTGTCGGTGGAGCGAGGGGATGGGGTAGGGGGAGGGGTGCAGGGGTGTCAACTGTCGGTGGAGCGAGGCGATGGGGTAGGGGGAGGGTGGTGCAGGGGTGTCGACTGTCGGTGGAGCGAGGGGATGGGGTAGGGAGAGGGGTGGTGCAGGGGTGCCGACTGTCGGTGGAGCGAGACGATGGGGTAGGGGGAGGGTGCAGGGGTGCCGACCGTCGGTGGAGCGAGGCGATGGGGTAGGGAGAGGGGTGGTGCAGGGGTGTCAACTGTCATGGCTTTCGGTTGCTGGGACGGCGTTGCTGCCGTGGTGCCGTAAGCCGAACGGGTTGTGGCCCAGGTTCAGCACTTGATTGCTTCCGCTGTGTACCCATATTTGGTCGCTACGAGGGTAACGTTCCAAAACTACCATGGCAGTCCACTGCGGTGACTATGTTCTCTGGGACACAGTGTGATGCCGCCATTGTGTGGATCGATTTTACATTGTCCGCTGAAGGCTAGTGATTTCTGAGGAATGGCACTAAGCTGTATATCTGAACAGCCGAGTCGGCACTCTTGCCCTGCCTTTCCTCTTGCTCAATGCACCGGCTCTGGAGTAAGTGCACTGCACGTCACAGCTGAGGTGCAGCTTATCCTTGCGGTTTAGTCACGGTCCAGATCCATTCTGAGATTTGGCACGTAGGCTGTCACCCACTTCGAGGCTGTCTGATCCGCTTTCAAGTAACTCGCTCACCGAAAGACTTAAAGAATGCCTATGCCATCCTTATACATATGGAGTTTTCTTTGCAGTAGCATATGCATAATACATATGCAGTGTATTAATTAAACTTTGTTTTGCGTTTTATGTCCCTATATGGCAAGTGCTAGTCGTCTTGACATCAGACATGTCTTGATTTTCCTCGACAGGAAACCAGCAGTGCTCTCCAAATAAGGCGGTTGTAGGTATGAGTAATAACGTGAAATGTTGAAAGCTGAGTGACAGCCCTATGGAGCGCATTTCACTAGCACTACTGACACTGTACGGGTATGCACGCTTATGTCATCATATTTTCACCCTCTAATTGTGTTGCACTCGTTACCTGTACCTCTTGCCACCCCGTGTTCCTCCTCTAACACCCCCACCCTCTACAGGTGCGTCGTGTGCGTGACTATTCCCTGGGCCAGATGAACCGCGTCCATGAGAACTACATCTTCCAGCGCAACCGGATCAGCAAGTTCAGCTCTCACCAGCGCGTCAAACTCCGCGAGACGTACAAATACCAGCAGAAGACGCTGAACAAACTGCTGGAGACGCTGCGGATCTGTATCTGCAAAACTGCCGCACCGGCACCTGCCAGCGCACCGAGAGCATGATGATGCCTGGCGACCCGCACTTCTACTGCGATGCCGATGTCGAGTGGGCCACCGAACAGCTGGCGGCCATGCTGACCTCTTCCAGCCCGGGAATCGCATTTATGATGGGGTGGTGGAGGGAGGGGGAGGAGCCGGAGCCGCCCGGCGCCGCGGGCGCGGAGCTGACACGTCGACTCATCGCGCTGGCGCCGGCGCTGGAGGCGGCTGACAGAGAGGTGGCGAGGAGAGGGGAGGAGAGGGAGGCGGAGGAGGCAGAGGAGAGGGAGCGCTGTGGGGAGAGCAGTGTGAGGGAGGCGTACCGGGGGGTTTGACCGGAGGCGGCGGAGCTGCTGCTGGTCCGTGACCGGGCGGGAGACTGGCAGAGTCTGGGTCCCTGTGCCCGTCCCGGCCTAGTGTCCGAGTCTGGGTTAGAGTCGGCAACAGAGCGGCCACAGTCCGATGCAGCAGCAGAGCGGACGGCAGCTGCAGTCTGAGGAGGCGGCGGCGGAGGAGGTGGAGGAGGCGACAGCGGCGGCGGCGGAAGGTGACAGCGGAGGCGGAGGAGGCGGCTGCAATGGTCCTCTGAAAGTCCGCGTATTGCGCCGTGCGGGGGTCAATCTCAGCGAGGTAGAGGTGGTGGTTCCTGGAAGCGGATGAGGGTGGAACCGGCGAGCGGCAGGCTGAGAGCGCCTGCCTGAGCGCGCCTGCTGATAGCGCCTGCTGAGAGCGCCTGCTGATAGCGCCTGCTGATAGCGCCTGCTGAGGCGCCGCTGCTAGTGCAGACATTCCCGAGTCTCCCCGAGCGAGAGGATAGGACGTGTGTGATATTAGACCCGCCGTCGGCCGGCCCGGGCGGCCGACGTGACAGGATGCAGTTACTGTGTGCTACCCCCACCAGTCAGACCAACAGGCGCGACCAGAAAATGACTGCAAACGGGACACAATTCAGCCGATCTCTCAACTCCTGCTACAAATGCCAATGACGGTGGCGTTGTGGAGCAAGTTTGCGTCATTTCCTCGCGTCTGACGACCGCTGGGTCAGATTTACGCTGGGTTCGCTACTCGCTAATCAGCCAGCGTCAGTCTATCCCGTGGTCGTTAGCGAGCTATATGCAAGTCCCCACGGGTTGTTCTCCGGATATGTTCGCTCGGATGTTCGCTCGGATGTTCGCTCGGATGTTCGCTCCAAGGTTCGCCCGGATCGTGTGCGTGAGAGATGTGATCAGCGGTGGTGACAGGAACCTGTCCTGGGTTCCTAAGGCTCGATGTGCCGTATATATGTGTCATTTGCCGCGACGGTGTGCTGTGCGCGGGTATATTCAGCAGACTCTAGTCCCAGTCATCCGCACTGATTGTGTTACACGACGCGTGCCGATGCAATGCACAGATTTATTCTAACTTATGTGATCACTGGTGAGCCGAAGCGGTGGAGCGAAGGCAGCGTATAAGTTGCGAGTT
>JAXIVJ010013311.1:0-5000 GCA_036785665.1 Chirona hameri | reverse complement strand
CCGGGTGGCAGGGGCTCCCCGGTGCGAGCCACCCGGATGGCAGGGCCCCCGGCCGAGCCTCCCGGGTGGCAGGAGCCCCCGGCCGAGCCTCCCGGGTGGCAGGGGCCCCCGGCTGAACCTCCCGGGTGGCAGGAGCCCCGGCCGAGCCTCCCGGGTGGCAGGAGCCCCCGGTCGAACCTCCGGGTGGCAGGGGCACCCGGCTGAGGATCCCCGGGTGGCAGGGGTCCCCCCGGCCGAGCCCCCGGGTGGCAGGGGCACCCGGCTGAGCCTCCCCGGGTGGCAGGGCCCCCCGGCCCGAGCCTCCCGGGGTGGCAGGGGGCCCCGGCTGAACCTCCCGGGTGGCAGGGGCTCCCGGCCGAACCTCCCGGGTGGCAGGGGCCCCCTCGTCGAACTGATTATTCCCGGGTGCATGAGCACCCGTTTGGCACCCCTTGCTGCTATATGCATGTTGTTGTTGTATCACCAATTTCAATGATATTTATGTATCTTCATGCCCGCAGGACAAATTTGTCTCAAAACTTACACGGCCTATTTGTATAATGTAAAATGAACTGTGACACCCAGAATAGAAAGGTCAATAAACAAACCGAGGACAATCTGAAATGAACCAACTCTGATAACACTGATAGGGATATTGATAGCTGTCACCGCCGCCTTGCTTTCGGAGGGGCGAACGTGTTTCTCGTCCTTGCCAATCAATAGTAGTAATATTCCATCTAGGTTGGTAGGAACAATTGACCGTCTGTTCCGCCATGGCTAATATTAACAGTCCTAAGACAGCATGCGAGCTGCCGATGGCGACAACCAAGGAGGACATACCTGCTCCTCGGCGCATCTCCTCGTCCTCCTCAGAGTCGGAGGACTCGTGTGAGTCCTCCTCCGAGGGACTCCGGCTGGGGAAAGTAAACCTCCCGTAGCCGTACTTTGTGTAGTAGTGCACGAAAGCAACTGCGGCACGATAAGATGAGGAGGTCGGAGTCGCAAGTGAGCGGCAACAAACACGAGCGATCAAGGACATGACACATAGGTACATACATTTTGTTACGTACGCAAATAGTATATGGCTGGATAGAATAAACATTAAGAAGTTCCTTATGCGAAAATACTCAAGTTCCTGACGCAGTGTCCGTTGAAAATTGAAATCAAAATGAATTGTACCCACACAACCCTTACCTTAGATAGCAATACTTGCGAAGATGAACCCATACGCTATCCAAAGGAACTGGTCCAGCGCCGCTGAGTAGGGGACCTTCGGTAGATCGGTTCTGGCTTCCAGTCCCAGAAACGTCATGGTCTGCACCGGGTGACCGGCCTATACAGCAGCACCGAATAATCGTGTCAATTCAACGGCAAAATGAGACAGCTGCATTTGTGCAGGTAGATCGAGTGTTATTATATGTTCCTTCTGATGCCGATCACCGTTCAGACGAACAACCTAATCGCAACATACAAGCATATAAATGAAATGAATCAACTTCTATCGAACGATAGGTATGCCAAAGCCGATCCAGAAGCATGCACCGGAACCCACCGAGGGAGATGCCACCGAACCCAACCGAGGATATCCCACCGAACCACCCGAGGGAGATCCCCCGACCCACCGAGGGATATCCCACCGAACCCACCGAGGGAGATGCCACGAACCCACCGAGGGAGATGCCACCGAACCCACCGAGGGAGATGCCACCGAACCCACCGAGGAGGATGCACGAACCCACCGAGGGAGATGCCACCGAACCCACCGAGAGAGATGCAACCGAACCCACCGAGGAGATGCCACCGAACCCACCGAGGGAGATGCCACCGAACCCACCGAGGGAGATGCCACCGAACCCCCCGAGGAGATGCCACCGAACCCACCGAGGGGAGATGCCACCGAACCCCACCGAGGGAGATGCCACCGAACCCACCGAGGGAGATGCACCGAACCCACCGAGGGAGATCCCACGAACCCACCGAGGGAGATGCCACCGACCCACCGAGGGAGAGCCACCGAACCCACGAGGGAGATGCCACCGAACCCACCGAGGGAGATGCCACGAACCCCACCGAGGGAGATGCCACCGAACCCACCGAGGAGATGCCACGAACCCACCGAGGGAGATCCACCGAACCCACCGAGGGGAGATCCCACCGAACCCACCGAGGGAGATGCCACCGAACCCCACCGGAGGGAGATGCCACCGAACCCACCGAGGGGAGATGCCACCGAACCCACCGAGGGGAGATGCCACCGACCCACCGAGGGAGATGCCACCGAACCCACCGAGGGATATCCCACCGAACCCACCGAGGGGAGATGCACCGAACCCACCGAGGAGATGCCACCGAACCCACCGAGGGAGATGCCACCGAACCCACCGAGGGAGATGCCACCGACCCACCGAGGGATATCCCACCGAACCCACCGAGGAGATGCCACGGACCCACCGAGGGATATCCCACCGAACCCACCGAGGGGAAGATGCCACCGGAACCCACCGAGGAGATGCCACCGACCCACCGAGGAGATGCACCCGAATCCACCGAGGGAGATGGCACCGAACCCACGAGGGAGATGCCACTGAACCCACCGAGGGATATCCCACCGAACCCACCGAGGGAGATGCCACCGAACCCACCGGAGGAAGATGCCACCGAACCCACGAGGAGAGATGCACCGAACCCACCGAGGGATACCCACCGAACCCACCGAGGGAGATGCCACCGAACCACCGAGGGAGATGCCCACCGAACCCACCGTGGGATATGCCACCGAACCCACCGAGGGAGATGCCCACCGAACCCACCGAGGGATATCCCACCGAACCCCACGAGGGAGATTGCACGAACCCACCGAGGGAGATGCCACCGAACCCACCGATGAGATTGCCATCCGAACCCACCAGGGGAGATGCCACCGACCCACCGAGGGAGATGCCACAGAACCCACCGAGGGATGATGCCACCGAACACCGTAGGGAGATGCCACCGAATCCCACCGTGGGAGATGCCACCGGAACCCCACCGAGGGAGATGCCACCGAACCCCACCGAGGGAGATGCCACCGAACCCACCGAGGGAGATGCCACCGAACCACCGAGGAGATGCCACCGAACCCACCGAGGGAGATGCCACCGAACCCCCGAGGGAGATGCACCGAACCACCGAGGGAGATTGCCACCGAACCCACCGAGGGAGATGCCACCGAACCCCACCGAGGAGATGCCACCGAACCCACCGAGGGAGATCCACCGAACCCACCGAGGGAGATGCCACCGAACCCACCGAGGGAGATGCACCGAACCCACCGAGGGAGATGCCACGAACTCACCGAGGGAGATGCCACCGAACCCCACCGAGGGATATCCCACCGAACCCACCGAGGATGATGCCACCGAACCCTCCGAGTGAGATGCCCACCGAACCCCACCGAGGGAGATGCCACCGAACCCACGAGGGAGATGCCACGGAACCCACCGAGAGGATATCCCACCGACCCCGAGGGAGATGCCACCGAACCACCGAGGGATATCCCACCGAACCCACCGAGGGAGATGCCACCGAACCACCGGGGGAGATGCCACCGAACCCACCGAGGAGGATGCACCGAACCCACCGAGGGAGATTGCCACCGAACCACCGACAGGGATATCCCACCGAACCCACCGAGGAGATGCCACGAACCCACCGAGGGAGATGCCACCGAACCCACCGAGGGAGATGCACCGAACCCACCGAGGGGATATCCCACCGACCCACCGAGGGAGATGCACCGCGAACCCACCGAGGGAGATTGCACCGAACCCCACCGAGGGAGATGCCACCGAACACACCGAGGGAGATGCCACGAACCCACCGAGGGATATCCCACCGAACCCACCGAGGGAGATGCCACCGGAACCCACGAGGGAGATGGCCACCGAACCCACGAGGGAGATGCCACCACCCACCGAGGGAGATGCCACCGAACCCACCGAGGGACTGATGCCACCGAACCCACCGAGGGAGATGCCACCGAACCAACCGAGGAGATGCCACCGAACCCACCGAGGGAGATGCACCGAACCCACCGAGGGAGATGCACCGAACCCACCGAGGGAGATTGCCACCGAACCCACCGAGAAGAGGGAGATGCCACCGAACCCACCGATGGGAGATGCCACCGAACCCACCGAGGGAGATGGCCACCGAACCCACCGAGAGATCCTGTCCGGCGGTAGCCTCGCGGTTCAGCCAGAACGAGGACCCAGGAGAGGCACCAGAGAGCACACGCTCGGCCCGTACACCTGGATCATGAAGTTGCCCATGTGCCGGCGCAGGTGGAAGCTTGACCCACAGCTGGGAGAAGTTGCCTGCAGAACATAGGTATACTTGGCGATGACGCCGCGTTGTACTGTACTACAATGCCGGTGAAATGTTCGTGCACGTTTTTAGTGCAACGGTGTACCTGCGTATATCGAGATCACTCTAGGTCCGGTGACTCTCAAATATGGGGTAATTGACCCAGGTTGGGGTAGTGGAGCCTTTCAGGCGATCTTAGCCTTCGGGCTAAGACCGGGTGTCACCGCCATCCGGTCAACACGGACAGGCCAAGAACGGTCAAGAAAAGGTCATAAAAGAGGCCACAGTCAGCTGGCTATTTGCTTTCCTATCCTATTGCGGTGGGGACCGGAAATATCGGCGACCTTTCTGGCGCCCAATGGGGTGAAAATATGTCAAACGGTCAGAGAAGGGGGGCCAGGAAGTTCAAAGTCTAGCAGTATCGATATGTCTTGTCCTGTTCTGATCTGTTGTGGTCAGCGGGTGCCGGGCCCCGCCGCCCGAGGTGTTATACCGACGGCGGAGGGGGAGCGGGGGACCATTTCGGGGTGTATATTGATGGGGAGGCGGAGGGACCCGCGCCGGACCCGCCGACCCGAGGCCATTAGGCATGCCAGGTTCCACTGAAACTGAGTAAGCTCAAAGCCAGAGTCGAGAGAAGGGGTTGCATGGCCAATTCTGCGGGAGGGTACCGCGCC
>JAXIVJ010013310.1:32500-37611 GCA_036785665.1 Chirona hameri | reverse complement strand
ATATATATATATATATATATATATATATATATATATATATATATATATATATATATATATATATATATATATATATATATATATATATATATATATATATATACGTACATACGCCACGCACGCACGCGCTACGCACGCACGCACGCACGCACGCACGCACGCACGCACGCACGCACGCACGCACGCACGCACGCACGCACGAACGCACGCACGCACGCACACACGCACACACGCACGCACCCTCTCCCACACATACACATGTGCACACAGCAGAAGGCGCTGTGGTCTACTATGTGTGGTAGATAATGACTAATGGTTCGGTAATCCACGTGTTGTCCGACCAGCTGGAATCAGCAGGTACACGGGGCAGACAGTCTGGGGTACGCCACCATCGGTGAATGCCATTCTGCGGGCGATGGACTGGCTCCGTGGCCAGCAGGTGTCGTCAGCAGGCCAGGTCAGTCACTGCCTTCTCACAGTCAGGAACGGCCAGCAGAGATGGAACAAAACCACCCAACTTGGTACACGAATACGGTAACTTATGAATTTGTCCTATGACCAAAAACAGCGCATTAGAGGCATTTACTTCCCGAAAGCTTTCGAGGACAGCAATTTTGAGAACTGTGAGTGAATACCTTCTATGGGCTGCCATTCATAACATGAATCATAAACCTCCCATTGTTCGAAAGCCGATAAGCTCTTCGTCGCGCTCGGCTGAGATGCAGGTGACCCCCCCCCCCCCCCTCTGCCGGGGATACCAGCGACTCCTCTCGGTAACGCAGACCGCCCCTGGCCAGTCAGCCGGTGGTAACGCAGACCGCCCCGGCCAGTCAGCCGGTGGTAACGCAGACCGCCCCCGGCCAGTCAGCCGGTGGTAACGCAGACCGCCTCCGGCCAATCAGCCGGCCGTAACGCAGACCGCCCCCGGCCAATCAGCCGGTGGTAACGCAGACCGCCCCAGGTCAATCAGCCGGCCGTAACGCAGACCGCCTCCGGTCAATCAGCCGGTGGTAACGCAGACCGCCCACGGCCAATCAGCCGGCGGTAACGCAGACCGCCCCAGGCCAGTCAGCCGATGGTAACGCAGACCGCCCCAGGCCAGTCAGCCGATGGTAACACAGACCGCCCACGGCCAATCAGCCGGTGGTAACGCAGACCGCCCCGGCCAATCAGCAGGTGGTAACGCAGACCGCCCCCGGCCAATCAGCCGGGGGTAACGCAGACCGCCCCAGGTCAATCAGCCGGCCGTAACGCAGACTGCCCACGGCCAATCAGCCGGCCGTAACGCAGACCGCCCCCGGCCAATCAATCGGCCGTAACGCAGACCGCCCCCGGCCAGTCAGCCGGTGGTAACGCAGACCGCCCCCGGCCAGTCAGCCGGTGGTAACGCAGATCGCCCCCGGCCAGTCAGCCAGTGGTAACCGGTTCCGGGAACCGACAGAAGCCGGGGAAGCCGTCCCCGGAGCCCGGCGAGAGTGGTTGTCTGAGATTAGGTGGTACCGAGAGCCGCTCAATTGACGCCGGTAATTGGCAACAACACGGCACGCCAACGACCACTCCTGTGTTACAGTAATGCCACGGCGCGGCGGGGCAGCACAGCAACAAGGCTGCTGGTACACTGACTAACGCTGGTACACTGACTGACTGACGCTGGTAAACTGACTGACGCTGGTACACTGCCTAACGCTGGTGCACTGACTAACGCTGGTAAACTGACTGACGCTGGTACACTGACTGACTAACGCTGGTACACTGACTGACGCTAGTACACTGATTGACTGACGCTGGAACACTGACTGACGCTGGTACACTGCCTAACGCTGGTACACTGACTAACGCTGGTAAACTGACTGACGCTGGTACACTGACTAACGCTGGTGCACTGACTAACGCTGGTAAACTGACTGACGCTGGTACACTGACTAACGCTGGTAAACTGACTGACGCTGGTAAACTGACTAACGCTGGTAAACTGACTGACGCTGGTACACTGACTGACTGACGCTGGTACACTGACTGACTGACGCTGGTACACTGCCTAACGCTGGTGCACTGACTAACGCTGGTAAACTGACTGACGCTGGTACACTGACTGACTAACGCTGGTACACTGACTGACGCTAGTACACTGACTGACTGACGCTGGTACACTGACTGACTGACGCTGGTACACTGCCTAACGCTGGTACACTGACTAACGCTGGTAAACTGACTGACGCTGGTACACTGACTAACGCTGGTGCACTGACTAACGCTGGTAAACTGACTGACGCTGGTACACTGACTAACGCTGGTAAACTGACTGACGCTGGTAAACTGACTGACGCTGGAACACTGACTAACGCTGATACACTGACTAACGCTGGTACATGGTACACTGACTGACGCTGGTACACTGACTGACTGACGCTAGTACACTGACTGACTGATGCTGGTACACTGACTGACTGACGCTGATACACTGACTAACGCTGGTACACTGACTGACTGACGCTGGTACACTGACTGACTGACGCTGGTACACTGACTAACGCTGGTACACTGACTGACTAACGTTGGTACACTGACTGACGCTGGTAAACTGACTGACGCTGGTACACTGACTGACGCTGGTACACTGACTGACGCTGGTACACTGACTGACGCTGGTACACTGACTAACGCTGGTACACTGACTGACTGACGCTGGAACACTGACTGACGTTACAGTTGCAGTGGGGTAAGAACGCACATCGGCAGATGTGTTACCTATATGGATGCTGGTACATTGACTACGGCCAAAGCAAAACATAACATTAGATAGCATGGGTAGTTCGCTGATGCTGACGAATCATTGAAAACGTGGATTGGTTGACAATTGACATGCAGTGGCCAAGCAATCCTATGCTGGTTGCGATAACATGTAAAGGCGATTCAAAATACCGCAAAACAAGCAACCATGCAGGAACGCCTAAGGTCGCCTATATACATTTTAACTCCACCCATGCAATATTCACCAAGACCGCAGTTCTGACGTCTCAGATCAAACGAGCTATCCGGATAGGCTCAGATATGCTAACAATAAATAGGGGCTTACAGAAGATCACGGAACTGTTTCGGAAATATGGCTATCCCAAAAACCTCATTGAAAAACACATCAGGAAAGCACAGGGAAAAACGAGCATAGGAGAGCTATCACAAAAGAAAAGAGAAGAAAAGAGAAACGGGACAAGAAGACCATCTACGTAAGGCTGCCGTTCATCAACGACGACGGCATAGGGTCACACATCACAAGCGTAACGCGGCCTCCGGACTGTCAATCAAAGTGGCCTGGACCAACCAGAACACGCTAAAGGAACAGCTGGCGAGATCGGGGCTGAAAACAACACCTTGTCCATCGGGCCGCCAACACTGCCACGCGTGTTGGCATTTTATACTGCGTAAAGTATAAAAATGACGGTTGAGCGCGTACAAGATTCGCATGTAAATATTATCAGGAACTTCGCTGTTCCGAGGATAGATGGAATATGAGGCATATACAAAAACGGCATGTACAGAGCGATGGTTACTATGTGGGGTGTTGCATTCGGTCGATAAAAGGCAGTGCCCGAATAGGTCCGAAACAATTTTTTTTATTTTTCTCGAACAATTTGAGGATAAGGTTAGGTTATAGGTACCTATGTTAATAATGGTTACGATAACAGTGCCAAAACTGAACACACATGCACTACCTGGGTGGACCTCATCTCTCAGGGGCAGGTAATCGGATCATCAATCTTAACCGATGTTTGTTTCATGCCGATACTACGGTTCGATTGAGCACAAATGAACGAGCCAATTGGCTTTAAAGGCAGGAACACATACAAACAGGTGTCAGGGAAGATTGCCTGCCACTGGTATCACAATCAAGAGACAGATGGTGATTGAATAATAGCTTATTTTTATATTTGCGTCGAAAACCAGACGTTTTAAATGAGGGGTGAAAACATATGTGCTAATTGCGACAGGGACAATTAATACAACCAGTAAGGCGCCATAATTGGCGAGCGCGAAGGAAATGTATGGCGAATTTCAACGCCATCGGGCAAGTAGTTTCTGAGATACAAAAAAGGGTGCGCACGTGCAGAAGCACCAAAATATGGCGCCCTACTTAAACCAAAATATGTATTAACCAGTAAGGCGCCGTAGTTGGCGATGAACGAGCGAGCGCGAAGGAAATGTATGGGGAATTTCAACTCAATCGGGCAAGTAGTTTCTGAGATCCCAAAAAGGTGCGCACGTGCGCACGTGCAGAGGCACCTACCCCTGACTTGTGGGAAAGTGGCGGCTGAGAGGTCCCTAACCACACACCAAATTGGAACATAATCGGCTCCGCCGTTCCTGAGATATAGAATAAGGGTGTGCACGTGCGCACGTGCAGAGGTACCATACCCCTGACTTGTGGGAAGGCGGCATAGGCGTAGGAACAGGGAGGGGGGGGGGGCATGACCCCCTCACTTTTCGGCCATTTTTGGGGCTAAAATATTTATTTTTGCTTGGTGAGAAAATGTTTTGATGGCAAGAAGTTCGCCAAGACGAGAACAGCCCAAATCTGCAAATAAATTTTCCATAGGGGTTGGGGTTCTCTCAAAACGAGATCACAGTTTCACTTCCCCCCACTTTTCGTGACGTTCCTACGTCCCTGGAAGGCGGCAGCTGAGAGGTCCCTAACCAGACACCAAATTCGAACACAATCGGCTCAGCCGTTCCTAAGATATATAATAGGGGTGTGGACGTGCAGAGGCACCCACCCCTGACTTGTGGGAAAGTGGCGGCTGAGGGTCCCAAACGACACACCAAATTGCAGTGGCGGTTCTTCCATTGAGGAAGATGAGGCAGTGCCTTACCTAAATTAGCCAAACATATAAAGTTAATCTTATTTTCCCCAAATATTCAATAATTTTAGTAAGGTTACAAGGAACAAAGTATTTAATAGACAAAACAATTTTCCAGACAGTTAAAACGCGTCTCATTTTCATCTTATTTCAAGATGTTTGCTGGTATCGATAGGCGTAAATCAGCCTAGCCATTGCAATTTAGCATTGTGAAAAGTTGGGCTGTGAGACACTGGCTCACAGCCCAAACGCGTGTTT
>JAXIVJ010013310.1:0-27500 GCA_036785665.1 Chirona hameri | reverse complement strand
CTTTTATGTAACATTTTGCAAGAAGTGTCCGTATTTACTTGAGCGCCCGGGTGTAGGAACCCAGCGCATGGTATATGATCTAAGCTCGCATTTGAAGGTTTTTATTTCAACGATGATATAAAACCACCACCAAACTACAGCGGACTCAGAAGCGTCCTCATTGGTTGGTGGACAGACTAGCACAGCATCACAGCAGAGCGTCACAGCAGCAGTGATAGTGACTAGCTGTAACTCGTCATAGTGCTGTGAAATGTGTGAAGAATTAAATAAATGTAAGGTTCATGAACAAGGTCTACCTCTACCTGGAATAGTTCCATAAAGTATACATGCGTAAATCATAAAAAGGGTGAAATGTACATCCGCCGAAGCATCAATTATCTAAGGACATGGCAAAAAATGACTTTTGTCCAAGCTTACCGGAACCGATTGGCAAATATACCTAGGTTTCGTTTTTGAACGTTTCGAATAATATTGATGCGTTTATCTGAGACGACTGGCCCTCGGGAGACCAATATACAATATGGTACAATGCATTGCGCATTTAGTAGTTGTGCTTGTATCAGATATGTACTAATTTCATGTATTTGTCTTATACACCCAGAGGATACACCAAGAGCAAAATGTTGGGATATCTATTGGGGATAGCCATTAGAGTCGTGCCCCAAGTTCTACAACAGATACTTATCTTTCAAGTTCTGACCACATCTGGTACCATATTTCCCTGATGTGGAAAAGCCTAACCCTAATTCAAAGCAGGAATACATTTATGATGGCAAATTTGCACAATTTGTGTGAAAATGTACGATCTCTCAACATGGCAAACAAATATAAACAAAGCAAATATTAAACAAGTCAGCAAAAGCCAGTCAGCAAACAAGCGAAACGTTTCGAACGCTGCCGAAAATGTTTTCTGGATACCTCAAAAACCTCATTATTGCACGCTATTAAAATTGTTATTGTTGCAAAATCATATTAACCCGCGAGTTAATTGGGGGGGGGGGCTATCTCCCCCTCCGTTATTTTGCGATATCTCCTAAACCAACACCGGTATCGTCACCAAACTTTCAATACTCTCTCTCACATTAATTTTACACATGTTTGTTGAAGGAAAAAGATTAGCTTATGATAGGTCAACCAGGAATGACGTCAGAGTGACGTCATGTTCTGCGGTTTTTGTTGAACAATAAGGGTTTGCAAAATACGCTGTCAAAAGTACATTTTTTAAGACAAATTAAATTATCATATAACAAATGACTGAGAATAGATTTGGCTATCAAACTGATATCTTCGATTTGCGATTTTATTGAAATTCAAAAGTTTGAGAAATCCAAAGACCCAAAAATATAGTTTTTTGCAATATTTTCCAAACAAATCAGTTATCCAACACTGTAATATATGTAAACGAGACGTGTCCAGTGAATATGTGTACCAAATTTTAAGTCAATATCGCCAAAAATACTTTACTTATGACCTTTCAAAGACAAAAATCGACCACCTCTCACAGCATTACCATGCATAAAAATGCATTTTCCTTTTTGCTTTTACTTCTATTTCTATGGAATAAACAATGTTATAGGGTCATTTTTCGGGTTCGAGACGAAAAACGAACCAATAAACATGTGTTACAACGCCTAATAACCGTAATCGGCAGTTTGACCTCGTGACCTCGGATGACCTTGACCTGACCCAAGGTCATAAAAAGCTTAGAATGGTACTTAGAAGTGTCAGACACACGAATCGTACCGATTTATTGACTGCTAATGCGTTATCGCAATTTTGCGCGACAATTCCATCCACCGAGACCTTTATGACACGGTCAAACATTGTGTCTTTGACGTGACCTGTGACGTCATCGGTGACCCTGAGGTCAACAATATTAGGTTTCCCCCCACACATTTTCAAGAGACATCGAATGCCGTTTGAATTGGTAAAATCAGTCCAGTAATTCCGGAGATCCGAGGAGATCCAAATTGTAACCCTAATGTTCTGTATTGCAACTTGCAAGCAATCCCCGCGTTACAAAAGCACTGCAACATGTCCGCTATTTAACGTAATGTATTCCTTGATTAATTGGCTTTCTAATGATGTTTCACTGGTTGATGCATGTTGTAAGGTAAAAAAGTTATAGGGGTTAATAGGTTTCGCGAGGCTAAATCCCCTTCTACGCCCACTGTGCGGTGGCAGGGCGGCCCGCACGGTGGCTGAGCGGCCCGGCACGGACGGCGGCAGGACGGCCCACACGGCGGCTGAGCGGCCCGGCACGGACGGCGGCAGGGCGGCCCACACGGCGGCTGAGCGGCCCGGCACGGACGGCGGCAGGGCGGCCCACACGGCGGCTGAGCGGCCCGCACGGCGGCTGGGCGGCACGGACGGTGGCTGAGCGGCCCGGCACGGATGGTGGCAGGGTGCGACTGAGCTCATTTCGCTCCTTTGATCACCTTCGGGCCAGTCGTTGGCCGGTTGGGGACGGGAGGTCAGGGATCGGGAGAGGGGGAGGAAGGGGTGCCATTGGCTAACAGCCCCGATAGGGTGTCTACAAAACACTTTAAAAAAATGTTTAGGTGCTCAGGGCTAATCTGATTCTCAAGTGCATGGCGAGTTCAGTGGTTATTTTTTTATCGGAATCGCAGCTATGGCTGCGAGTCGCAAAGAGCTTAAAGTTAAGAGTTTTTAAAGCCATTTCTCCTCTGGAACGAGATTAGCAAAACGCCATGAAATGTCTGCAACATCGAACAGCAGGCATTAAACCAGGTCATCGGGCAAAACGCCATGACATGTCTGCAACATCGAACAGCAGGCATTACACGAGGTCCTCGGGCAAAACGCCATGAAATGTCTGCAACATCGAACAGCAGGCATTACACGAGGTCCTCGGGCAAAACGCCATGAAATGTCTGCAACATCGAACAGCAGGCATTAAACGAGGTCCTCGGGCAAAACGCCATGAAATGTCTGCAACATCGAACAGCAGGCATTACACGAGGTCCTCGGGCAAAACGCCATGAAATGTCTGCAACATCGAACAGCAGGCATTACGCGAGGTCATCGGGCAAAACGCCATGCAATGTCTGCAACATCGAACAGCAGGCATTACACGAGGTCATCGGGCAAAACGCCATGAAATGTCTGCAACATCGAACAGCAGGCATTACACGAGGTCCTCGGGCAAAACGCCATGAAATGTCTGCAACATCGAACAGCAGGCATTACACGAGGTCATCGGGCAAAACGCCATGAAATGTCTGCAACATCGAACAGCAGGCATTACACGAGGTCCTCGGGCAAAACGCCATGAAATGTCTGCAACATCGAACATCAGGCGTTACACGAGGTCATCGGGCAAAACGCCATGAAATGTCTGCAACATCGAACAGCAGGCGTTACACGAGGTCATCGGCGCTCTCTTATCGTGTTATTCAATTGTCGACTATTAAATCAAGTTGACACGTGTCGTTTGACTGGGCGGGAGGGGGCGGACACTGCTTAAAAGTTAGAATATTGCAAACCAGGCCAAGATGGGTATCAAACAAATCCAGATGACCAAATGAATGCGATAATGTGTCTAAGCGTCCTATGATCTCATCTGACTCCTTGGGCCCATTCTCTTTTGTTTCAATCCGATAAAAATATGAATAAAATGTCGTGCCCTGTCAAATCAATGATGTGAAATGCAAACCTTCACATTGCATCAACATTCCATCACACAATCATTCTAATCGCATTTTATTGCACATAATCACGATCCATACTGCACAGGTCGGCCATTCCCATTCCACATTTTCACGTTATTTCTTGCACGATCCCGATGCGATAGAATGCCGCATCTACCCATATGACGTCACAGCTTTCCCAGCGTACGCTTGCCGAAGTTGCAGACTTTCTGTCTGTGGGCTTCCACCTCCTGCAGAAGCCACTGCAGTTGCTCCTCGTCGTCGGTCACTGTGCTTGCGAACGCCTCAATCGTTGCCACGCCCCGCGATCTGCCACACCATTAGCCACTGGCGCACACTTCACGAAATCACGGTACGACAAATAGTCAGCATCGGCTTCCCACTCGGAGACTGGCTTGCTTAGCCACTGGCCAGCCTCCATATGAAGTAGCTGGAATATCAGCCAGGAAGACTCATCGATCAGATCAGACAACTTTGTTTCCGAGTCGACGAAGGGTGCGGCATCTTCGAAATCATCTGGTACCGATAGAGAGATCATCTTCGCAGCGATGGTTGCTTTGTCATCATCACCGACTTGTCCCGACGCTAAACCTAACACGACTGTCTCTGGCCGCAAGTAGCTCATGTGGCGACGCAATACCGCCAGCGCTGCGTCGGCTACCGGCGTATCAATGGCCCGGTAACGCAGCAGGTCCTGGTACAGACGCAAATCGTTACCAGGTGCGTCAGCGGACACCGGTGCGGACAGCCAAGCGGGCACGTAGAGGAGCCCGACAAACTGTGTCATCCTCTGCAGCAGTAGCATCATCTCAGCGCTGTACCCCATCTGGCGGCCGAACAGGAACATCTTGGTGTAGTAAATTATCTGGAAGGTCAGTTCAATTTGCGTCTGTACCAGGACCTGCTGCGTTACCGGGCCATTGATACGCCGGTAGCCGACGCAGCGCTGGCGGTATTGCGTCGCCACATGAGCTACTTGCGGCCAGAGACAGTCGTGTTATGTTTAGCGTCGGGACAAGTCGGTGATGATGACAAAGCAACCATCGCTGCGAAGATGATCTCTCTATCGGTACCAGATGATTTCGAAGATGCCGCACCCTTCGTCGACTCGGAAACAAAGTTGTCTGATCTGATCGATGAGTCTTCCTGACTGATATTCAAGCTACTCCATATGGAGGCTGGCCAGTGGCTAAGCAAGCCAGTCTCCGAGTGGGAAGCCGATGATGACTATCTGCCGTACCGTGATTTCGTGAAGTGTGCGCAGTGACTGATGATGTGGCAGATCGCGGGGCGTGGCAACGATTGAGGCGTTCGCAAGCACAGTGACCGACGACGAGGAGCAACTGCAGTGGCTTCTGCAGGAGGTGGAAGCCCACCGACAGAAAGTCTGCAACTTCGATAAGCGTACGCTGGGAAAGCTGTGACGTCATATGGGTAGGTGCGGCATTCTATCGCATCGGGATCGTGCAAGAAATAACGTGAAAATGTGAAATGGGAATGGCCGACCTGTGCGTAGTGATGATGTGCAATAAAATGCGATTAGAATGATTGTGTGTTGGAATGTTGATGCAATGTGAAGGTTTGCATTTCACATCATTGATTTGACAGGGCACGACATTTTATTCATATTTTGATCGGATTGAAACAAAAGAGAATGGGCCAAGAAGTCAGATGAGATCATAGGACGCTTAGACACATACTATCGCATTCATTTGGTCATCTGACGGCGGCGCCCCTCCCTCTGCCGGGCAGACGGCGGGGCCCCTCCCTCTGCCGGGCTGACGGCGCCCCTCCCTCTGCCGGGCAGACGGCGGCGCCCCTCCCTCTGCCGGGCAGACGGCGGGGCCGGCAGCATCAGGCCCGTGTCACATGCTGAGTCGCGCTCATCACTCAAACCCCACTCACACGCGCTGTTCAGAGTCCGAAGCAGTGCGCCAAAAAACCGAGGCGATATCTGCGTTGGCAGATGATAGAGGGAAGGAGGAGGCTTTCTGAAGCAAACTGGGAAAACTTTTCCCATATGTTTAGTAATTGACACATTAGCCGTTTCCGATAAGCCATCAGTTTGGAGCCCCCACAGCCCACAGCCAAACAGGCGTGACGCACAGGCAGGGATGGCAAGGCAACTCTCCGATGTGGAGGCTACATAAACCTATAACCCCCTACATACCCACACGAGCGACCAAACACATATATCTCGGTCCCATAACCCGACGGGAACCAACCAGAGTTCGATCGCAATTGGCAGGCGATCGAGTCATGCACGTGGGCCGTCTATCAAATCACTGTCAGGTCGCCCGCCCGGCAGTCAAAACGTGTCCGTGAGTTGGAAAGCACGTCAGCATGACTCGAATCACTCTTGACTCGAATCGAATCATTGACCTTGTCCTTCTGACGTGGCAGGTGAGTCTGATCCGACCATAAAATATCACACGTTCGCTGGCTTTTTGGGGTTTACAAAGGCGAAAGAAGAATCGATATTGGAACTTTGTTTCTCCCACGAAAGAAAAAAGGTGATACAATTGTTATTTATACCAAAAGGTGTCCTCGAAGTAGGTAAAATTCAGAGGCATAGCGAACATTTCCGTAAGACGGTCGTCTTTGCTATGCATAATTCGATATTATGCTATTTTGGTCGCCTTTGATATGCAGAATTTAATATTTGTCAAGTTTCCAATCGGCACCGAATGCAATAACGCCCGAGTGACCCAGAACCTTGGTGCACCGTAACTCCATTCGACAGAAGGTTTACTTACACCATCTGGCGACGTAACGACGTTATCTATAACGATGCCATGCATAGCCGATAGGGTCGCATGGCATCAGCCGACGGAAACTCGGCCATGTGCTCCTCATCAGTCCACGGCAGCTCTGCCGAAACGGCTGGGGCTCCGAAGTTGCCAAGCCATTGCCATGAACATTGAGAACGTTCACCCGATAATGTTCCGTGAGAATGTCCGTGAGTTGTTCCGTGATAATGTTCCGTGAGAATGTCCGTGAGTTGTTCCGTGATAATGTTCCGTGAGAATGTCCGTGAGTTGTTCCGTGATAATGTTCCGTGAGAATGTCCGTGAGTTGTTCCGTGAGAATGTTCCGTGAGAATGTACGTGAGTTGTTCCGTGAGAATGTTCCGTGAGAATGTCCGTGAGTTGTTCCGTGATAATGTTCCGTGAGAATGTCCGTGAGTTGTTCCGTGAGAATGTTCCGTGAGAATGTCCGTGAGTTGTTCCGTGATAATGTTCCGTGAGAATGTCCGTGAGTTGTTCCGTGAGAATGTCCGTGAGTTGTTCCGTGATAATGTTCCGTGAGAGAAGCCCAAATGGGACCAGGCGTTCTGATGCGGTGCTGGTGGGCGTGATGTTGGATGTTATTCGCTTCTCGTGCCATGGCCGGTGGACGCGCCCCGCCCCGGGCAATGTGAGCTGAAGTCGGAGCTGAAGTCGCCAGCACACTTGAGAAGGGTTGAATCAAGAGAGTTAACTTATACCCGTCATGAAGCCGACACGCCGGGACCCGTCAGCGGTCGAGTTCGCTGACGGCCCGTACTGAAATCTGAGTGCAAGTTTGGTGCATACATTATGCATGCTCTGAACTTCAGACTGCCGCCGACCATGCGAGAGGGCGGCCTCAGGCCTGTCGGTCTCCGTCTGCCGTGGTACCGCCGACCATGCGAGAGGGCGGCCTCAGGCCTGTGCAGTCATACTGCCGTGGTGCCGCCGACCATGCGAGAGGGCGGCCTCAGGCCTGTCGGTCTCCGTCTGCCGTGGTACCGCCGACCATGCGAGAGGGCGGCCTCAGGCCTGTCGGTCTCCGTCTGCCGTGGTACCGCCGACCATGCGAGAGGGCGGCCTCAGGCCTGTCGGTTTCCGTCTGCCGTGATGCCGCCGACCATGCGAGAGGGCGGCCTCAGGCCTGCCGGTCTCCGTCTGCCGTGGTGCCGCCGACCATGCGAGAGGGCGGCCTCAGGCCTGCCGGTCTCCGTCTGCCGTCAGACTGCCGTGGTACCGCCGACCATGCGAGCGGGCGGCCTCAGGCCTGTCTCGGTCTCCGACTGCCTGCCGCGTGTCCGTCAGGTGACTGAGGAAGAGCAGCAGCTGCAGGGCGCTGATGCTGTGGCAGCCCTGTGGCAGCCCTGTGGCAGCCCTGTGGCATCCCTGTGGCAGCCCTGTGACATCCCTTTGGCATCCCTGTGGCAGCCCTGTGGCAGCCCAGTGGCATCCC
The DNA here is from genome assembly GCA_036785665.1 of Chirona hameri. Classification (NCBI taxonomy): domain Eukaryota; kingdom Metazoa; phylum Arthropoda; class Thecostraca; order Balanomorpha; family Balanidae; genus Chirona; species Chirona hameri. Next base: position 19,608 of record JAXIVJ010013310.1, on the reverse strand, counting down.
TGTGGCAGCCATGTGGCAGCCCTGTGGCAGCCCTGTGGCAGCCCTGTGGCAGCCCTGTGGCAGCCCTGTGACATCCCTTTGGCATCCCTGTGGCAGCCCTGTGGCAGCCCAGTGGCATCCCTGTGGCAGCCCTGTGGCAGCCCTGTGGCAGCCCTGTGGCAGCCCTGTGGCATCCCTGTGGCAGCCCAGTGGCATCCCTGTGGCATCCCTGTGGCATCCCTGTGGCAGCCCTGTGGCAGCCCTGTGGCAGCCCGGCGGCCGCTGGAACTCAAGTCGCTGGGAGCCCTCTGGCGGTGATGCAGGCGGCCATTACGGTATGAACGAACCTATTGTTGTATTCGTGTGCCGTCAGGCCATACGGGTGGGGATTGAACACCACCTTTGATGGTTGATGTGGTTATGGACGGTCAATCGATGCAGATGGAGCTCCTCAAGCGAATTGTTCCGTCCGTTTTTTTTCAGAGCAGGAGTTTAAGCCTCGGCTTTCGGCTCCGTCAAAAGTTAGGGGGACCAAACACAAAGTTAGTGGGACAATCGTCCCACCAGCTGAATAGGAAACTTCACCGATGATTTCAGCTCAAATGAAAGAATGATAATGCCGCTAAATTTAAGGCGCCAAAGCTACGGTTTAAAAGCCCCTTATCACCGTCTGAGCTATTGTTAGAGAGGCTTGTGTTCCGACTCATTTCTCAATAGGTCGGCTGTCGATCGACTCCAGGGAAAATCGACCGACTCAACTCCGGTTCAACTCACCCGTCACTACTTTTTAGTCGATTCAACACTTAAAGGAAATAGTTCACCCTGGCAAATTTTACCCAACACGATTTTATTATATTTCTTAATACAATTTCTTTTTATATTGTCAAAAATGGCCTTATATCGCGCCGATTCAGGACAGAAGGCCGTACATTTTCATTGTTTATCAAAACTATATGCATACTCTCTGAGTCAGAGTCCTGACGTCACGCGAATGTAAAAAATGGTTCAGCCAATCAGATTCGAAAGTAGTCGCGTAAAGATTGACTCGCATTGGAGATGTGCCAACCGGCGGCCGGCGTTCGCTTGCTAGCACCAGCTGCAAGCTGATTGGCTGTTGGTATAGCCTCTGCCCGGGCTAAAACCAGTACAACATTCTTTCGCCAGCACCGCATTCCTTCGCCAAAAACTCAAATATATTCGGCTGGAGAGTCTTTTCAGTCAATACAACTTGCAGATAGGGGTTTCCCAACACGGGCTACAAAACTGATATCTCAGATTAAAACTAATGTTGAAGGTGAACTATTTCCTTTAACACCAGAATTTAGTCCATTGTCAGTCAAAATTGGCTCACCGATTACGAATCGAGCAGAAGCCTGCATCAGATACTCCCTGTAGACAACTATTATTACTAATTAATAACATTGATTGTTAACAACGATATTTAGCTATCAATGTCGATAGACCTGTCGACTGACCTGGTTGGGGCTGGCGCTGCGCGGCGTGCCGGCGGCGGAGGTGTGGTGTTTCGCGTGTTCGCCGTTAGAGGCGCTGTGTACCGCGTCGTCGGCCGGCATGGCCGAGAACTCCTCCAGACTGGCCACCGAGATGGGTGGCACGGTGACGATGTCCGTCGGAGGGTCGGCCGCCACGTCGTACGACGACTTCTGCAACACACACAGACAGACACCACGTCAGCCACCATTCAGCTCGGACACGAGGTTCCGGGCACAGCGGGGAGCACACCCGCCGTTTATACATAGATCGGGACTGTCGTGTCTCGGGCCGAGACAGAACGGTCGGAGAACAACTGACCCTTTCACCTGATGTCTCGGGCCGAGTTTGAAAACAACTGATACCCTGACCTGTAGTCTCCCCGGGCGTGTCTGACCCCTGACCTGTATTCGCCCCGGGCGGGTCTGACCCCTGACCTGTATTCGCCCCGGGCGGGTCTGACCCCTGACCTGTATTCGCCCCGGGCGTGTCTGACCCCTGACCTGTATTCGCCCCGGGCGGGGCCGGACGCCGTGTCGGTGGTGGCGGAGGCAGGCCGGCCGTGGCGACAGCGAGAGCTGCTGCCGCCAGTACGGATCGCCGCGGCCCCACTGGCACAGGAAGGCACCGCACGTGCTGGACAGGGCAGCCATCGCAGGTGATCTCAGCTGCGACTGGCCGGCGGCGGCCGGGGTCGGCTGTTATATGGCCGCGGGCACAGGACGGCGCACCTGCCGCCGACTGATCGCGGCAGAAGCTGGCCCAGTGAGCCAGTGACGCCCGGGGACCGGAGCTGACTCACCGCTCACCCACACAGAGAGCTGCCCCCTGCCGGCACCGACACCGGCACCGGCAGCTCGGCGCGACGTCGCCCGTGCCCCCCCCCCCCCCACAGCCGCCGCAGAGGGCGGGGGCGGGAGCGGCAAACGCCGAGCAACTGGCGCTGTTACCGCGAAATCACCGCGGTAGAGGGAATCGATGATCACGATGCCACCGTAAGTGATGCAACATACGTCAGATCACGCAGGTAGTTCGATCATAGGTTTTCCCGACCTCAAATGCAGTGCCAGAGTTAAATTCGTCAAGTAAGTTCTTTGTAAGTAAGGAAGGTTCGGGGCTGCTGCTTTAGTGCATCATTTGGCACATCCAGTGGGAATCCCACTGCCAATACCAGGGACTACTTTCAGATAAGATGGTTATGAGTTCTGCACTTTCTGCACTTTTTTATTTTGCTGTTTTTCACTTTGCTATGTTAAATTCACATGAGTAATTATCTAATCTACCGGGGTTAGATCGGTGATACAGGGCGCTGCATGTCAGCGAGTCGCACTACGCTATGCGTGCTCTATTTGCGACGCGTGCCGAATCTTCCCAACGCCAGACTCGAGCTGCTTCGGACGGTGTTGGCTCACTCCATCTGCCTCGCGTCCGGCTGACCGCCACTCAGTGGCAGTTTCCGTACCGAGCTGCCGCCGCGTGGAACCGACTGCCAGCGGCAGCCGTCCATGCCCGCTCGCGCCGCGCGTTTCTGACTGCTTTAAATCACTGATTGACTGTATCGACTGTATCTGCTGATTGTATCGCTTTCACTAGTGCTGTTCACAACGTGCTAACGCGTAAGCTCTCTGGATAGCTTATGCTAAGGCGATCCCAGCACCCCCAAATGGGGGGTGCTATGGTCATGCAGTAATGCTACAAAACGGAAATTGTTTGGTATTGTCAAATACAGTTTTCAATGTCATATGTAATTTAAACACTAGCTGAACTCGCTGCGCAAAACTACCCATACATCTGCTTTTCGTCAAAGTTGCCCCTGATTGCTCCTGGCTACGTACTACGTGCGCCCCTGCAACGCCAATCTGGCCACCTGTAAGCCACGTCTGGCAAAGGGCGCTTAAAGGAAATAGTTCACCTTCGGAATTTTTTTCAGAACACGATTTTATTATATTTTTGAATAGTTTTTTTTCTTTCAAAAATGGTCCTACATCGCGCCAATTCAGGACAGAAGGTCGTAAATCATTAATGTTATGGTGTGCGTTATTGGTCTGCGCATGCTCCATGGCAGTGCTGGCACTTTCAGACGGTACGGTATATCATATATGCGCCGAATTCCTTCGCCAAAAAGTCAAATATCTTCGGCTGGAGAGACTTTTTCAGTCAAGGAAACTTGCAGATAGGGGTTTCCCAACATGGGCTACAAAACAGCTATCTCAGTTTAAAACTAATGTTGAAGGTGAACTATTTCCTTTAACACGTGCCCTGGAGGGCCTCTGATAATTACACGCCCTGGAGGGGGGTGGGGGGTGGGGGCGGATTTCGCCCCCCCCTATGATCTCGAAAACCACGCAACGTAGCGACACGCGGGAAACGACATTAGATAGCTCGAGACAAGCTCTTTCGAAAGTATTTCGTTATTTTTTTTTCAGGTCAATATTGAGGTCACCAGAGGTCATCAAGGGTCAGATTTTCAAGTTTTCCAGACTTCGGTTCGAACACTCCCAAATATCTCGGGAACTATGATAGTTAGCAGCAAACGGAAAAAAGCAATAGAAAGTCATTGAAAAATGCAATCGACATAGGTGTCCTCAGATTTGAGCTAAGGTCAATAGTTTAGGCTCCAGAGGTCATCGAATGTCAAAAAGGTGATTTTGTTCTCAAAACTGTTTTCCTCAAATAACCTTTTACCTAATAAAGATAAAGCAATCATGTTTACGCCATCACGTGTATCTTGTCAAGGCGCTTCGAATCATATGCATGGTGACCGGGTTAGGTCAACTGATAAATTTGACCTCAGGTCAAGGTCAAACGGTGACCCAAGTTAGTCATGTTGCATATTGGGAGACGTGTCTCGACGAGACAAACATATTGGTACCGTTTTCTCTTCTCTATCTGCATTATGTCGATAGTTATTGATAAAACCGTGTTGGCGGTCACAAAATTGACCTGACCTTAGGTCACCGATATTAGAAATCCGAGATTAACAAATTGTTGGTATCTATGACCTTATGAAGTCCTGCAAGATTGAAACCGATCGGCGTAAAACTGTGGCTGTGGTACTACTGCAAACGTTTTGGAGTTGAGGTCATCACGTGACCTGGTCTCGTGACCTGACCTGAGATGACCTGAGGCCAAGAATTTTACATAATGCGGGAAGTTCATTTCTAAACAGGTATGCAAAAAACGGCGGCGCTGCGCGCCGCCGTTTTTGCGCTATCCTCGAAAAACCGGAGGGGTGGGCGGATTTCGCCCCCCTCCAGGGCGCGTGTTAAGGAATCTGATGGAATAGGCTGTCCAGAGAGCTTAAACCCCGGTACTGTTTTATTCAGCTATGATTTAAAAAAGGCACAACTTTCGCTCACTTCGCACCTTTTGTGCGTCTTGCGACTTTTCCGACCAATCAGCAGCCTCCGACTAACAGCTGGCCCATAATTCCCGACAGTTATTGCGCAGAATATTGTGCGTCTCCGGTTGATAGCCAGCGGTTGCAGCGGTTGGGAATCTGTCGGTAAATATTTAAATTATTTTACATTAATAGTTCGTTTGTGCCATCAATTATTGGTAATCACATATGCTAATTTAGTGACTATAATATAGTAGCGTGGGCAGACCTGCGCCCTTAGTTCCTGTCTGTAAGATCTTATCAAGATCCAACTCGCCACGCATTCCAATTCTGCAGATTTGTAGATTAATTGTCAATTGTCTATGTACTGTGTACAAACAGGATTTAATTTGCACTTTAGGTTTAGGTTTATATAGTGGGCTGGGTAGACTGGGTCTATTCAGGGTCCACATCATGGAAGTGGTCAGGACTAGTGGTTGTCGGTCAGCACCTTTTGTACTGCGGCCCAATGTCGGTCGAGACGATTTTTAAAGCTGTTGACAGTAGGGGCTGAGCTGACCTCTGCTGGAAGTTGGTTCCATGCCGTCACCACTCGATTTGCGAAGAACTTGCTGCGAGGTTTTAGGTTGCATCTTCTGACTTCAAGCTGTGTCCCCTAGTCCGAGTATCCTCACAAAGCTTGAAAAATTGTGTGTGGTCTACTGCTACTTTATTTGTCAGCAACTTGTATGTTTCGATTAGGTCTCCTCTCCTTAGTCTCCTTAGTCCTCACAATCACATTTTATATAATGTAAATTCACTTTTCAGCCAAATGCTGTTGACCGGGGGAGGGGGTGTCGGGCGTCCTCACAATCACATTTTATCTAGTGTGAATCGGTAAATTGTTACTGCTGCCCCAAAACTCCCAACAGCTCTGCCCCAAAATTTCAAAGCTACCCAAAAAATTTCAAAAGCTGCCCCAATCTTGATGTGTTGGTGCCAACCCTGTGCCAACGAGATCTAGTCAAAACTTGCCACATTTGTCATACTGGCCCATGTTATTAGCCCAGCAAGTATAACATGGATTAAAAACTGGCTTGCATATCATTGACATTGTGCAACTGGATTTTAAATGGCAAAACAGCTAAATATAAGTAAAGGCTGGAAACAGACCTCCTTCCACAATGCACACTGGTATTAGACGCTTTCAGCAAAATTAAAACCACTTTCCAACCAAGTTCCAAGGTTGACATAATCCAGGCATCACAAATTTGTCCAAGATCCAAATTTGTCTAGGAAAATTATTAATGTAAAGTTGGGAAAAATGGCAAAAACACAAATCTGCTAGGTACCTAAATGTGCACTATTCAATAATAATTAGATTAAACTAAATTAGATAGATTGTAAGATATATATTACAAGGCCTGACACTACTACCAACACACTGTATAAAGGAGAATACTACAGGATATCAGTATGATAGAGCCCCAAAGTGATTGTCAAAAAAAATGTGATTGTGAAGACGCCCGACACCCCCCCCCCCCCCCTCCCCCGGTCAACAGCATTTGGCTGAAAAGTGAATTTACATTAGATAAAATGTGATTGTGAAGACGACCCCTTCCCAGTGTCAGAAAAGTGGTTCCACGACTAAGGTCGCGGAACAAATTTTTTACCGCGTATACCAGTACTTTTGCGTCATTTTTGCTACGCGTTTCTACACACCTTATTTTCATATAGGATAATATGTGCATATATTATGATGTCAGTCGTATTTCCTGTACAGATATGGTCTTGGCGTCAGTCAGGGACCGAGACTCCCGGGTCGTATGTTAAAAAGGTACCTTGTATCGTTGTGTATGGGAAGCTGGGCTCAAGTATCAGTCTCGGGTACTTCGTCTTCTACATAACGTGTTTTTAGTGTCCCAGGGTTATCCATGGCCCCGATGACGATGACGACGGTGGCAGAGTTGTAACCTGAATACGCAAACACTTTTTGGGGAGGTTTTAAAAAGTTTTGGGTTTAATTTGATGAAAAGTACCAGTTTCCTTCCCTAAATCACTGCAGAAATTTCGAATGTTGGGAATTTGGAGGTTCCGCCTTACGATTTCTTTTTTTGCAATCTGTGTCGCATCACTGTCATGTTCCGGCCATTGTTTGGAAAGTCAAGTCTCAGTCTATTGTGTATGCTCGTCAGCCATTTGCACCCGCAGAATAGACCAAATCATTCTTTACAGTCAAAGTTTTCATGGAACAAAACTTCCAAGTTCAGAAAAATGAAGAAACGGGCCACTTCTCTGACACTGCCCCTCCCCCGGTCAACAGTATTTCCTTGTCTGAGGAGCAAAATTTGATCCGGAAAATCCTGCCCCAAATGGGGTAGCTTGCTGTCCCATTTGGGGCAGGATTTGGGCTGGCCCAAACATCTTGTCAATGTTCCTGCCACGTTTTGAATACTGGAGTATGGGACTAGACCATAAAACATGCTCATGCATTGTGTGCCAGGTATATGTGGGCTGCACTATTACATATTGAAAAGACAAAGTGTATCTTCACAATCATGTAAATAAAGGCTTCAAAATGAGTTGACTGGACTGGACTTTTTGGCCTTAGCATTTCTCCAAGCAATATTTGTCTTTTCTAGGTTGAATGCTGTACTGACAGAAAGCAGTGAGCAGCTGTTGTCGGTGCTTGGTCTGGCGACACTGTCGTCCATGATGGCCGCCTCAACTGATGACCTGCACAGCCTCAAGGACATCACAACAAAACAGGTGACAATGCTGCCAAGTTGAGGTGTGGGGAAGGTACTGGCAGGGAGCTGGTGTGGTGCAGTTTGGAGAGATTTGTGTGACAAAACAGCAGGGATGCATTGGTAGATGAATTGATGTATTAAGATTCAGTGTCATTGTTTAAAGGGAATGTTTCATCCTTGTATTGGTTTTGAACTGAGATAGCCATTATCTGTGGCCGTTCTTGAAATGTCAAAAATACAAAGGTCATTTTCCCCAAAACTTGGCCATTTTTAAGCAAGTTAATTTCCCATTTGCAAAATGGGGTCTAGGCTAGTGCTGCCGCTGATCGGCTGACAGCCACTTTTCAGCCAATCCCACTTTGTCAACCAATCAGTGGCGGTCTATAGCTCAATAATTACATCATCCCAAATTTAAAACCTTCATTTGTATAAAGTTAAATGACTTTTCAAGAGAAAAATATCACCATCGTTTTCAGCAGCACTTACTTCATATTTTTTAACTACAACCAGTGTATATTTGACAACTTTCAGAAAGGCGAAACATTCCCTTTAATACAATGCTGAGTGGTTTCAAATGTTGTGTGAAGAAGAAGATAGATTCCACCTATTTGTGAATCTCATGATTTCTTTATAAAAATGTGTGACAACACTAGTTTGCAACAGAAGTGTTGCCCATTTGAGTTCCATTTGATCAACCAATTGTATTCCAGGCTATTGTGATTGATGTGACTGTTGCAGACATTTGATAAGTGGCTGACACCATTTCCAGTGGACTGATTTTGGCATGCTTTTGATCTTTGGCAGGGAGCTGGACATCGAGCAGAGGTCCATCAGCTCCATGAGCAGATGCGGACCCGGCTACGCCTACTTGGGACCATCTCACCGAACATGGAGGACCTGCGGAGCGACAGCGTGGTGGCGGCCCTGGCAGCTGCCACCTGGTCCCTACAGAGCCGATCGGCTACACCCGGCTCCTAGCCGGGGGAGGGAGACCAACAACAACAGCTGGTCGAGATGGCGTTGGCGAAGTCGGCGGCCCTCTGCCGACGACTGAGGGAGGTGGTCAATGTCTGTGTCTTCTGACGAAGCTAGTCAGCTATATTGACATGTTTTGTATTTGTTGTCATAATAGGTGCTTATTCCATTGTGTGCATCACATTAAATGGCAAACAAAGTGTAGTGTAAGTGAGTGTAATTGTATTTTTGTAAAGATGGGCGTTTATGAAGATGAGACTTCTTGTTACGGAGCGTTGACTGATGATGTGCTTTAAAGACGACTATTACTGTTGATTTGCGTTAGCTAATAAGCATGCATCGTTGACTGACTGATCGTTGACTGAGCTGACTGCGCCCGCCTACCAGGGCGGATCCAACCGTGAGTTTTGGGGGGACAAATCCAGTGGCGTATTTCCACGAAAAGTTGTTGAGCGGGGGGGGGGGGGGGGGGGGGAGAACGGGCCGTCAGCGAGAAGTTGTTGAGCGGGGGTAGAGCGGACCGTCAGCCGTCCGGCATTTTTGGGAAGGGGAAATCACGGTTTCAGAACCTTGGGGGGGGGGGGGATGGCCTGTCCCCCTGGATCTGTCCCTGCCTGCGAGAAGCCCTTCAAAACAACAGCAGAACACAAACAATTTTCGAGGTGAAATTTCCTTGGACGATCTAAAGGTAAGCTAACGTGCTACATGCATGCAGAAACAAAAGTAAAAGCAACGCAATTACGTTTTTAGACTGATTGTGAATACTGCACTAAAAACTGCACCTTTTCATCAAAATTACGGACATTGTGCTTGCCATAACGAAAGCAAATGAAAGCAAATTTGCATCTCACTTCAGTTGTCGAACTTGACTACTAGTGCAGTGTTGCAAAAAAAAAAACGGAAATATTGAAAGCCACGCCCGGCACCGCCGCTGGCATAGCTCAAGCGGTGCACCACAGAAGCACGGCATTACTTGGGTGCAACCAAGTCCGGCGGATGCACCGCATGTTGTATACTGAATACACATATTTGCTCTACTTGAGCACTACATAACCCCGGCAAGCTGTATGGCTAGTCCTTTCAGGTCCAAGGCCCTAGATACTTTTCAGGCCTAGTGCCGGCTCCGTGGCTCTGAGTTTTACAACTCTATTGACTAGCTGTCTGGTATATTTGGAATATTATATAGTAGATAAATAAGTAGAAACAGTAAAATATACATTGCATGTCAAATTTAACAAGACATTACTTTCAACATATGTGAAATAATTTTTAAAGCAAAGCTAAGCAGCATTACATTAAACTTGATTGAAATTGACGTATTTATTGGCTACTGAGCTGCATCCTACCAGTTATTTGGTTGGAACTGAAAATAGCTTACGGTAGGAACCAAACAGGCTACCTACTAAACATAGCTTACGCGATTTAGCACGTTGTGAACAGCACTACTGTGTATGTATGTGCTGCATCATGAGCCATGCTAGCTATGACTAGGTGCGGAATACCCACTATGTAGACGCTCCTTGAAATACATGAACTTGAACTTGAATGTCTCGGACGTCATCTGAGTTATTGAGTGCGTTGATGCGTGATCCACAGAAACTCAAAATATAACTTAGCGCAGCCAAGCCAAAAGTTGGTCCGGTGAGTTTCCGGTTGTGTACCTCATCTTTGCGCGGATCAGTCCCCTCAGGTTGGGTCAACTGCGCCATACCAGCGCCACACTACACCGCACGGGCCGGGTCATGACGTCATCGGCTTGTTTCTGGAGGATTCTACGCGTTTCTTGGACGCGGTGTCTAAGATTATAACTGGGCCGTAACGTAACTCGGGAGGGTCGGCTGCTGAGGTGTCCTCCTCCCGTGCCTGGCTAGCCGAACTGTAATGTCGACCCCTGGGCCCTGACTGCCACAGAGCTACGCCGGCCGCGGCCATGGCTCGGGGCTGTATAACAGGGACTGCCACACCGCGTCCAGCGGTCCCAACGCCGTCACGCTAAACGGGCCAGACCATATCATCATATCAACTCACCAGCTCATATAATCAACCCATACAATCACCGTCATAATAGGACCGCCGTGTCTGACTAGCGGTCATCTCATCTCGTCTATGCCCATTGACCGCATTGACAAGAAGACACCTCGTACAGTTTGTGCGAATTGGATAGGTCAACCAGCAGTCAACTACACACAATTCAGTTTTGCTGACAAACCACTACTGGAAAACGCAAGGCCACGTTGCGTGGCCAGACAATGGACGCGCAGTCATGCACCGGGGTACATTTGTGTAAACGTGCGTGTACGAATTGTGTACACCCACGCCTATCTATCATCGAACCGTAGTAACCACTCTGTGGATGGTTTAAAACGCATGATGCTGATGATAGGTAAACACTGGATCTGTCAGACTGCAACATGTGAATATTAAACAGCTCTGCTGGGCACGGGACGCTGTCAATTCACAACCTACAACCATAATGATTCGGCCACTGACAGTGGCGTACCCAGGATTTACTCCAGGAGGGGGCAATTTTTGCTCAGGGGTCATAAAGTACCCCCACAAAAAACTCACCGGATTTGGCCCACTATATTTTTGCCCACTATTATTCCATCAGTACACAGATGGGGACGTGGCCGCTCCATCAGCCGCTCCGTCGGTACACAGATGGGGACGTGGCCGCTCCGTCGGTACACATATGGGGACGTGGCCGCTCCGTCGGCACACAGATGGGGACGTGGCCGCTCCGTCGGTACACAGATGGGGACGTGGCCGCTCCGTCGGTACACAGATGGGGACGTGGCCGCTCCATCGGTACACATATGGGGACGTGGCCGCTCCGTCGGCACACAGATGGGGACGTGGCCGCTCCGTCGGTACACAGATGGGGACGTGGCTGCTCCGTCGGCTCACAGATGGGGACGTGGCCGCTCCGTCGGTACACAGATGGGGACGTGGCCGCTCCGTCGGTACACAGATGGGGACGTGGCCGCTCCGTCAGTACACAGATGGGGACGTGGCTGCTCCGTCGGCTCACAGATGGGGACGTGGCCGCTCCGTCGGTACACAGATGGGGACGTGGCCGCTCCGTCGGTACACAGATGGGGACGTGGCCACTCCGTCGGTACACAGATGGGGACGTGGCCGCTCCGTCGGCTCACAGATGGGGACGTGGCCGCTCCGTCGGTACACAGATGGGGACGTGGCCGCTCCGTCGGCTCACATATGGGGACGTGGCCGCTCCGTCGGTACACAGATGGGGACGTGGCCGCTCCGTCGGTACACAGATGGGGACGTGGCCGCTCCGTCGGTACACAGATGGGGACGTGGCCGCTCCGTCGGCTCACAGATGGGGACGTGGCCGCTCCGTCGGTACACAGATGGGGACGTGGCCGCTCCGTCGGTACACAGATGGGGACGTGGCCGCTCCGTCGGCACACAGATGGGGACGTGGCCGCTCCGTCGGTACACAGATGGGGACGTGGCCGCTCCGTCGGTACACAGATGGGGACGTGGCCGCTCCATCGGTACACAGATGGGGACGTGGCCGCTCCGTCGGCACACAGATGGGGACGTGGCCGCTCCGTCGGTACACAGATGGGGACGTGGCTGCTCCGTCGGCTCACATATGGGGACGTGGCCGCTCCGTCGGTACACAGATGGGGACGTGGCCGCTCCGTCGGCACACAGATGGGGACGTGGCCGCTCCGTCGGTACACAGATGGGGACGTGGCTGCTCCGTCGGCTCACAGATGGGGACGTGGCCGCTCCGTCGGTACACAGATGGGGACGTGACCGCTCCGTCGGCACACAGATGGGGACGTGGCCGCTCCGTCGGTACACAGATGGGGACGTGGCCGCTCCGTCGGCTCCCAGATCGACAGGCGGCGGCTTGGCACCACTCGCCATCACTCCAGCTACGCCGCGGCTCTCAGCGACAGTAAATAAACAGGCGCTGCTTGCCACCTGCGGCGCTCAGCCTCATAACTGGCCGGTCTGGGCGGTGGGGTCTGTGTACTCCGGCCGCCCACCGCCCGCCGCCCGCCGCCCGCCGCCTGCCGCCGCCGCCGCCGCCTGCCGCCCGCCGCCCGCCGCCCGCCGCCCACCGCCTGCCGCCGCCGCCGCCGCCGCCGCCGCCGCCGCCGCCGCTGGGAGGGGGACGTCCCAAATAACTCAATAACAACTGGAAGGGACAAAGATGCCTGAGAGCGGTCGCGGCCGGCCGCCATGTTGGGTTGCCGGGCCGGACGATGGGTGGCGAGGAGTATGAATGGAGGGGTCGGACGCGTTTGATGAAACCAGTCATTATAAGCTTCATGCTTGTAAATAGGAACACATTTTGGGTGGGTATCGGCCGGATTTGATTGCGCTTTACAGCTGTATAATTGTATGTATTTTTATTTATTTTATCGACACAGTGCATACTCCGGGCCGATCATTTTTCTACACATCTGTGTCTGTCCCATGTCCGTGCGACTCGTGATTGCCGAGATACTGGTCCGGAATTGCAACCCCAACAACCCCAACGCTCTGCACGCACTACCTCACGCGACTGTGTCCGGGGTTCGGCGCTCCAACATGGCGGCCAGGCGCGACAGCCCGCGCCATACCCGGCTGCGCGGGCCGCCACCCTCTGGTACCCCCCCCCCCCCCCGCCCGCCGCCGCCGCTGGGAGGGAGACGGACGTCCCCGGGAGGTCGGTGCACTCGTCACAGCGACAGTATACAAACCGGGTGAGTCCGGCTGTCGCCGCCAGCACGGCTCAGCGAATCCTCCGGCCGCTTCAAGAGCCCAGGCAGAGCTGCGGGCCATAACATGCAGCCCCGGCAGAGCAGCAGACTATAACATACCGTCCTGACAAAGCTGCAGGCTGTTACACGCAGCCCCGGCAGAGCAGCAGGCCATAACATGCAGCTGAAGCCGAGTTACAGACTATAATATGCCGCGGGCGGAGGAGGCCGATGACCCGCCGCAGATATGCCTGCTGAATTGTCAACACAGCGATGTTACGTCAGCCCTCGGCGGTTGCAGTGATAAAATTACGCAGTACGCTCGTTGAGCGCGGAAACGGGTCACCAGTGCGGTCCAGCAGTCGTGATGATGATGATGATTGTTTTGGGCGCACCGACTCTTATGGTCCTACGGCGCCCGCCCAAGGTCCGGCAGTCGGTGGTCGGAAACGGTAAGCAGCGAGAATCCGGTAAACCACCACAAAATGACAGCTATTGCTGATGGTGCGGAGATGACAGGTAAACCACCACAAAATGACAGCTGATTGCTTAGAGCGCGGAGATGACAGGTGAACCACCATAAAATGACAGCTAGTTGCTGATGGTGCGGAGATGACAGGACATTCCAAAAGTAACTTGGTGCCTAACTTGGTTCACCTCGCCTTTACGTTACCAACTATGACCATTGCGGAAGCGTATATATGCCACACGTCAGTCCATTTAGTTATACGCCTTCCTCCAAAAGCACAGCCGATGTTCCAAGGCATACTACTGGCAGCTTGGTGAAAATGAAAATGCTGATCATATCAAATCATCATTCTGCTGAGAATACCAAATCATCATTCTTCAAGATAAAATTAGATCGAAAATCATAACAAACAGAGGCTGACCGACTTGTCCAGGATGTCAGATCGGTTGATGGAGATGTCAGCCGGTGTTTAGGAGCTGAAATGTTTAAAGGGTCTCATCACAATGTTTATAGTTTGGGGAGCAATATTTGACGAGTGAGTCACACACAGGGGCGCAGCCAGGGGGGGGGGGGCAAGGGGGGCAATTGCCCCCCCCCCTTACGGGTCACAGGGGGCCCCGCCGAGATTGGCCCAGATACCATTTGCATTAGCTAAATGGCTTTCAAAAAGTCACAGAGGAGCACTCAAACCAGGCAAGGGTCACTCTGGTGCATGTCAAGGGCACTCAGAGACACTGCAGGGCTTTCGAAGCCGGCCCAGAGGGCCTCTTGGGCATGTCCAGGGGCCCATTGAGCCCACCGATGGGCCCAAAAAACTGTCCAGTGGCCTCTCGAGCATGTCCAGGGGCCCCAATGAACCCTCTTAAGGCCGCAAAAACATGTCCAGGGACTTTTAGAGCATGCCCTGGGGCCCATTGAGCCCATTCAGGGGCCCCCAAAACCGGCCCAGGGGCCTCTAGAGCATGCCCACTTGTCCAGGGGCCAATTGAGCCCACCTACGGCCTAACAAACCTGCCCAGTGGCCTCTCGAGCATGTCCATGGGCCCATGAGTATGTTCAGGGGCCTCTCGAGCCTGGCCAGGGTCCCATTATAGTCTGTTTTGGGCCTCTTGAACCTGCTCAGGGGCCATTATAGTTTTTCCAGAGGCCCATCGAGTCTGTTCAGGGGCCTCCGAACCTGCCCAGTGGCCATTATAGCCTGCCCAGAGGCCTCTCGAGCTTGCACAGGGGCTATTGAGTCTGTTCAGGGGCCTCTCGAATCTGCTCAGGGGCCTCTTGAGCTTGCCCAGAGGCCCATTGAGTCTGTTCAAGGGCCTCTTGAACCTGCCTAGGGCCATTAGAGTCTATTCAGTGGCCTCTCGAGCTTTCCCAATGGTCCATTGATCCTGTTCAGGGGCCTCTCGAACCTGCCCAGGGGCTATTAGAGTCTGATCAGGGGCCTCTCGGCTTGCCAAGGGGCCATTTAGTCTGTTCAGGACCCTCTCGAGCTTATCCAGAGGGCCATTGAGTCTGTGAACGGGGCCCTCGAGCCTGCCCAGGGGTTGCTAGCCGTCGCCTGGAGCGCCTGCTATAGCTGGAGCGCCTGCTAGCCGTGGTCTGCTGCTAGCACCTGCTAGCCGAAAAATTAACAATTTATCGTACAAAATTGTCTTTGCAGTGCAGTCAAAATCCAGCTATAAAAGCTAGCTAGCTAGTGTCAAAAACTGGAAAATTTCGCGCCGCTTCGCGGCATGACAAGTTTCGCAATTGCTTATACAATTTGGGAAAATGGGGAAAATAATTTAATTAAGTGTCTGGCAGAGGCTCTCCTTGGCTGGAATTGCTGGCCCCAGTGCCCATTCCCTTCATAAAATATTGACTTTTAAGTTTCAAGCAGGCTACATGTTTAGCTAGTTCGTCGAGTTCCGAAAAAGGCGACGCGAACGCAAAGACGAGGAGATCGGCACCCGGAAGCTGCTCCAGCGGTGCACAATTTGCTCGACCGAAGAGCTAATAGTGGAAACAGGCCAGGACCATCTCATAAAATATTGCCAGGACCATCTCACCTCACGGTCTGGTTCCAATATTAAAATTTCGTTTTCCAAGACGTAAAATTAACATTTTCACGCCGCTTCGCGGCGTCACATCGGTAGTCATCGTCATAACGAAGCCATAGTCATCATCATCGGTTCGTCGTGACGCTGAATTGAATGAATAACATGTTTAGCTTATTATCCAAGCTACAAGGCCCACCGCCTATATTTCTGGGTTTTATCAGGCAAAACCGTACAAATTTCGCGCCGCTTCGCGGCGCTAACTAACAAGTACATACCTACCTACTATAACATGAAAATCCACGTAAAAAAATCATGTAAAGGCTTAAATACACGTATCAAAATGGGGGTACATTTTCGTCATTTCAGCCGCCCCCACACTCAAAAGCCGACCCCCACCTGTTGTCAGCTAAGATATGTTTTCTCTCCTGTACGTAACAATACAAATTAGTAATGCGCTCAGCACAATGCCTACTGTGGGTCCTCGTCCAATCCCGCTCATCAAAAGTAGACGAAGAAAAATTGTTAAAAAGGGGGCCTCACAAAATAAAGTGGCCGAAATCCGTAGAGTTTGTCATATCCAGGGGTATTTTTTTTTGGGGGTGAGGGGCCTCCCCCCCCCCCTTCTGAAGGTCTGGCTGCGCCCCTGGTCACACACTAGGTTAAGATTGAGCTCCTAAAATCATACTTCGCCAAGTGTGTGAGCAAACACAACATGATATCGTTTAAGACCGTGCAAATGCGAGGGAAAAAAATCACATTGAAAAGTCGAAGCATGTTACTTGAAATTGCAACGAGCCAGATTTGTAAAATGGTGAATCAACGAACTCGGCTTACTCCCGTCTTGGCGTCCACCCGTCGGATCCATTCGGCCCATTTACCGGCCAGGACTCGCTGCCCCAGTCGAGATGCAAGTCCGGTGCACGAACCAGGTATGTTCTGGACTCAAGAACATATCTAAATTACATTTATTTGGCTATGGATAACTACGTTCCGTTAAAAAGCTAGGTCTTATAAACCTAGTACATAATCTGGGTATGTTCTGAAGTCCAGAATATGCCCAGTGTGTGACCAAACTTGCATCCCAGTCGAATCACGCAGCGGCAGCGTTATCATGACCCGACGGGCTGACCACAAGACGGGGACAAGCCTGTTGATTCACCATTTTACAAGTCTGCAACGAGCACATTTATCAATAACGATACCACATTTCTTTCAGCATGGGGACATGAATTACGGGTGTGAAGTGTCTTCCGAGGACTCTAAAATCAGCGTTGCTGCGGTCACAGCGCATACTGCTCACACATACACACTTCACATACCTCAGAACATGGCAACACGGCACGGCTGGCGCAATGTCAGCCGTGTCGAACCTCGCAGACAACACACACACAAGACCAGGCATGCAATACAGAATCACTGCTATCATCAGACAGACAGTACCGAACAGACATTGCTGCTATACTGGCCAATATATGCCGGTGATACGATGCCCTCATCGCTTCGCCATGCAATCAACAGCGTGTTCGGCATGTGCCACCCATGTGTGGAGTACACCCATGTGTGGAGTACACCCATGTGTGGAGTACACCCATGTGTGGAGTACACCCATGTGTGGAGTACACCCATGGGTGGAGTACACCCATGTGTGGAGTACACCCATGTGTGGAGTACACCCATGGGTGGAGTACACCCATGTGTGGAGTACACCCATGTGTGGAGTACACCCATGTGTGGAGTACACCCATGTGTGGAGTACACCCATGTGTGGAGTACACCCATGTGTGGAGTACACCCATTTGTTGCGTACACCCATGTGTGGAGTACACCCATGTGCTGAGTACACCCATGTGTGGAGTACACCCATGTGTTGAGTACCCCAATGTGTTGAGTACACCAATGTGTTGAGTACACCCATGTGTGGAGTACACCCATGTGTGGAGTACACCCATGTGTGGAGTACACCCATGTGTGGAGTACACCCATGTGTGGAGTACACCCATTTGTTGCGTACACCCATGTGCTGAGTACACCAATGTGTGGAGTACACCCATGTGTTGAGTACACCAATGTGTTGAGTACACCAATGTGTTGAGTACACCCATGTGTTGAGTACACCCATGTGCTGAGTACACCCATTTGTTGCGTACACCAATGTGTTGAGTACACCAATGTGTTGAGTACACCCATTTGTTGAGTACACCCATGTGTGGAGTACACCCATGTGCTGAGTACACCCATTTGTTGCGTACACCCATGTGTGGAGTACACCCATGTGTTGAGTACACCAATGTGTTGAGTACACCAATGTGTTGAGTACACCCATGTGTGGAGTACACCCATGTGTTGAGTACACCCATGTGCTGAGTACACCCATTTGTTGCGTACACCCATGTGTGGAGTACACCCATGTGTTGAGTACACCAATGTGTTGAGTACACCAATGTGTTGAGTACACCCATGTGTGGAGTACACCCATGTATTGAGTACACCAATGTGTTGAGTACACCCATTTGTTGAGTACACCCATGTGTGGAGTACACCCATGTGTTGAGTACACCAATGTGTTGAGTACACCCATGTGTTGAGTACACCAATGTGTTGAGTACACCCATGTGCTGAGCACACCCATTTGTTGCGTACACCCATGTGTTGAGTACACCAATGTGTTGAGTACACCAATGTGTTGAGTACACCCATGTGCTGAGTACACCCATTTGTTGCGTACACCCATGTGTGGAGTACACCCATTTGTTGCGTACACCGATGTGTTGAGTACACCCATGTGTGGAGTACACCCATGTGTTGAGTACACCCATGTGCTGAGTACACGCATTTGTTGCGTACACCCATGTGTTGAGTACACCCATGTGTTGAGTACACCCATGGGTGGATTACACCCATTTGTTGCGTACACCCATGTGTGGAGTACACCCATGTGTTGAGTACACCAATGTGTTGAGTACACCCATGGGTGGATTACACCCATGTGTTGCGTACACCCATGTGTGGAGTACACCCATGTGTGGAGTACACCCATTTGTTGCGTACACCCATGTGTGGAGTACACCCATGTGTTGAGTACACCAATGTGTTGAGTACACCAATGTGTGGAGTACACCCATGTGTTGAGTACACCCATGTGCTGAGTACACCCATTTGTTGCGTACACCCATGTGTGGAGTACACCCATTTGTTGCGTACACCCATGTGTTGAGTACACCCATGTGTGGAGTACACCCATGTGTTGAGTACACCCATGTGCTGAGTACACCCATTTGTTGCGTACACCCATGTGTGGAGTACACCCATATGTTGAGTACACCCATGTGTTGAGTACACCCATGTGTGGAGTACACCCATGTGTTGAGTACACCAATGTGTTGAGTACACCCATGGGTGGATTACACCCATGTGTTGCGTACACCCATGTGTGGAGTACACCCATGTGTGGAGTACACCCATTTGTTGCGTACACCCATGTGTGGAGTACACCCATGTGTTGAGTACACCAATGTGTTGAGTACACCAATGTGTGGAGTACACCCATGTGTTGAGTACACCCATGTGCTGAGTACACCCATTTGTTGCGTACACCCATGTGTGGAGTACACCCATTTGTTGCGTACACCCATGTGTTGAGTACACCCATGTGTGGAGTACACCCATGTGTTGAGTACACCCATGTGCTGAGTACACCCATTTGTTGCGTACACCCATGTGTGGAGTACACCCATATGTTGAGTACACCCATGTGTTGAGTACACCCATGTGTTGAGTACACCCATGTGTGGATTACACCCATTTGTTGCGTACACCCATGTGTGGAGTACACCCATGTGTTGAGTACACCAATGTGTTGAGTACA